>PVIU01002423.1:50394-173578 GCA_004026605.1 Ondatra zibethicus
GATGCACGGGGGGGTGCGGGGGACGACACAGGCTGCACTCAAGAGCTCATGTGTTTTGGCTCACGTGCTTTCTCCTCAGTCATTGCGGAGGGCCACACTCAGCTGCGGAATTGAACGGACACTCTTGGACAGTCTTGCTCTATCCACAGGGCTGTCTCTGTGGAGTTGGGCCAAGATCCAAGTAGGCAATTGCTACAAAGAGTCTAAAATAAGGAATATCCTGATAAAGCTGTGAAAACTCCACATACCCTTTCCTGGCAAGAAATTCCCAAGGGATGTATCTCCATAAGTATTTAACACCCATCATTTGGGGGGTAATATGCCAGTTGAAAACTAACTGTGGTGTGTGTGTGTGTGTGTGTGTGTGTGTGTGTGTGTGTGTGCACGCGCGCGCGAGTGCTAGGAAAAAAGAGTAGAAAATAGAGGATGTTACAGATCACACATGAAAATGAAGAGTGTCTATGGCTAGCAGCACAGTGCTCGAGAAGCACCAGCTCCATCTCTTCTCTAATGTGTTTTCTTTAGTTGAACACGTATAGTGAAACTGCACCTCACGCACAGTAGGAAGTATCCTGGACAGAGAAAGGACTTGGAATTGCAGCCCACCAGCTCTTGAGTCTCATTGACTGCTGACAGGCTCTGGAGCCCCAGAACTTTAGAACATGGTGAAGGTCATAGGGCAGCAGAGTGATGACAAGGGGCTCAGACTCCGATGCCAGACCCTTGGGTGCAAATCTTTATTTTGCTCTTTGCTGCCTATGAAACCTTAGTAACCCTAATTTCTTGGTGATACTTGGGGCCTACGCCTATGTGACAAGTGCCGTATTGAAACAGTAGAATTCATTACAGAAAATCGTTGGTTAAAAATAAAAATAAAAGAACGTCTCTGCTATGTGATGCCTTTAGAATCATGCTTGACACAAAGCTTTATATACATGCTCTTTTAAAACCAGTCTCCCTGTCTCTCATATGAGAGATGATTATTTCACAACTCACACCATCAGAATTGGGGGAAAAAATCTCCCTCTTCCATTTCATAACCTTCCCCACCCTCCACCACCACCTTCACTAGGCCAAACTCTGCCCTGGACTTCCTGGTTCTTTTGTCTGTCTAATATTTTTGTTGTGTTCTAATGAATAAAGCTTATTCTCTCTTTTTCAATTTTTTGTTCATATAAAGTTCATACATTTCCAAAAGCCATCAAGGAACAGCACCCCACAGCAGTGTTGTGATCCCCGTGGCTTAAGAAAAGGGAGAGAAAGGGTTGAGGATACAGCTTTGTGGTAGAGTGTTTGTCTAGCATCCACAGGGCCCTGGGTTTAATCCCCAGAAATAAAGGGATGGAAGAGCGAGGCAGCTCTGTGTGGAAGAAGGCAGTGGTACGGGATGGCAGGTAGTTTCAGATGCTCACTAGCTTTCCTGTTAGCAGTCACATGCCTCTGATGGAGCGGCTTTAACAAATCACAATGACCACGAGAGAGACCTGGCCACGTGACCTTGCTCTCTTTCCCTCCCTCCTTCTCTTCTCCTATCCTTTTAGACAAAGTGGAAGCTGTGCATAAGCATTGAGCGCTTTGTCAAATCACAGCCCCTGCTCAGATCTAGGCAGAAGTGGGGATGGGCAGGCTATTAGACTGAGAAGGAAGTAGGGACCTCCCTGCCCTTTGACAGTTTTCAGTTCAGGCCATGGCTGCTTAACCACCTCCAAGTGCCTACCCTCATTTCTGGTAGAAAAGCAAGTCAGCAAAAAACCTCAGGCTGTTCATTCTGGAAAGATACTTCTCTAAAAGAGAGCTGACATGAACACAAAATCCCACATAATTCATAAGAAAAACTACTCATTTTTCACAACATCAATGGCCTATATACCTAAAAGTGCAGCTAAAAAGACCAACGGAATAAAGGGTATCAAAAATAACTTCAATGTGACCATAATCTTCATGAGATATTACATTTTACTCAGCCCCTAAAAGTGACAGTCATCCTGATGGGACATTTTATGTTCACATGCTATAAAATCTTAGAGACGAGCCCCAATGTGGAAGCCCATAAATGAGTCATTCGGAAGAGCACAGTTTTCTTTTTATAAACTCAGTAACAGCAGAAACAAATCACAGTCTCTAGAAGTCACAGTGATAATCTTCCTCATCCAACCTATTTTCACTTCAGGATGAAAGATGATGTTGGGGCCTCGCAGATTTTTCTTGAAGTTTATGGTAGGTCAACTAAACAGATGAGCCCAGCCTTCTCTCTTTGATATCTCCCTTTTTCCCCTTATCTAAGCCAATTCAACTTTGCTTTTTATTGGATTTCCATTACTTCAATGTTCTTCACGGAGTCAGTTCCTGTAACTGTTAGGGCTCATGGTAGTTTAGTACTTTGAACATCATTAATTAAATCATTGCATCATGGAAGCCAGGCATATTTCCATCAAAAGTAGCTGTCTTGTGTTCCAATCTAGAAGCCTTGGTATGGGGCTCTCTTGCAGAGCCTGGATTGTATCTAAAACCATGTGGCAAAGGAGAAACCAAAAAGAGGCTATTAAGAGTAGATTCAGGCTGAGAATAAAGCATTACTCTCCAGGGACAGACCACACACTAAAAAAAATCACCAGTGCTGTACTTGCTCCACTAGGCTGCCATCAGTGCCTGACATGTTTCTGAGTGGTTTCATTTGCTGCATACCACTTGCCCAACTCATTCCACTCAAGATTTCTACTGCATGCTCAATAAATCCAAACCTTGATTTCAACTATACCCCCTTTCAAATATATACATTTTATGTATATATTTGAATTGAAATATGCATATATATTTCATATACATGTTTAGATAGATCCAATGCTGCTAATAACACTGCTAATACTAAGCCAAGATTATTCTCATGAAATATGAAGGAAATTTCCTCTTCTTCAACAATTATTCAAGGGTTGTCTTTATAGAAAAATCTACCGAGTCACAACCATTCGCCATGTATAAGGATAAATAGGCTTGTTTTTATTTTAGATTACATACTATTACACTAGTAAGATAGGCACCAGACATTATCTGTCAGTCATATTCTATAACTTTAAGAATATGATATTCATATTATCAACATGGGTTAACAAGCTCACAATAGTGGCTAACACTTTTGAAGAGGGTCCAATGATGTCTTATTTCAGATCATTCTTTTTTGATTTTTTATTTAGTTTTTGAGAACTTCATACATGAGTAATGTATTTAAACCATTCTCTCCCTCCTCCTCCTGCCTCCAATTCTTCCCATGTTCTTCTCAAATTAATGTCCTCTTATTTTTTCGATATACACACACAGACACACACACACTTATAGAGTTCATTTAGTGTTCCTATAGTGTTGCTGACTTATTCGAATTGGCTAACCTATTAAAAGGCTCCTCCCTGGAGAAGACTGATTCTTTCTCAGCAACCATTAATTGCCTATAACTCTTCCTCTTTGAGACTTACTCCACCCAAGTTTGTGCTGTGTGTGTGTGTGTGTGTGTGTGTGTGTGTGTGTGTGTGTGTGTGTTTTGGGAGATACATGTCATATAAACAAATTGCCAAAAGCCATAGATTAACAAATGAAAGGAAGGAAGGAAGAGTGAAGAAAAGAAGGAAAGAAAGAAATAGTGTCACATGGGAAACCTCCTTCCAAATTGTTGGCCAGGCAAATCCAGACCCCCAAAACAATATGAACTATTGCCAATTCCCTTAGTTGCCTCCCAGAAATTGAAGGTAAGAACATATTTCTGATGATCAGACACCTTAAAGGAACTGGACTAGAACTGACCTAGCAACCTCCTTTCTAAGGACTAGCTCTTACAGTATCAGAAGAACTGTGCAAGCTGTCAAGGGAGAAAACAATCGTCTTCCCCAGCTGTAATACCTACAAACACTAGCAGAATGGTAGTGTAATTTCCCCAAAGATGCAGTAGTGGCACTTACATCCTGGGAACAGCCAACAGCCATCTAATGGGACTTAAGGCCTACTCCACAAGAGGGAATTCGTGCCTGTTACAGGAAAGCTAGACCACCACCAACAGAGCCTAGAAGAGACTCTACTTCCATCACTTTCCTAACCCAGCATAATTCCATGCTTATCCTTATGCCCATACATACAAATTCCTACCCCCCACCAAAGAAACGTCCCTGTGCATCAGTCAGGGACGACTGCAGAAAGCCACAGCTAACCAAAATGCAGAGGAAAACTGATTTTGGGGTGCCCAGCTCCAACCAATATGTCTATAACACAATCCATACGCCTAAGGTTCAGGAAATATTTCAGAAGAGGAAGTGGGAAGATTGTCAAAGCCAGAGGACCAGATGCGATGTCTGCTTAGAGAAGGAAGCTGAACCCAGGAAACCTCAAGTATGTGGTTACCTAAACAAGATCTAAAACATGACCATTCTCATGCCAGGGTAGGCTTCTCTTTCCAATGCTTACTGTCTTAGCTCTAAGCCTTTACAGAGGTCCTGGAAATCCCAGCGTTCAGACTTCTCATTGTTCCAATAATTTGGGATCAACACTGCATGTGTTAAAATGGTAATAGAATGAGGTGAAGTTTGTAGGTTATAGCACCATTTTCTCACTGATCTTTTAGTACTGTGTTGTTCAACATGGAAGCCATGTGGCTATTGGGTACTTGAGATGTGGCCAATGTAATTATAGAATTTTGTTCTTACCTTTACTCAATCTTAATTAAATTAAATTCAAATTTTAAAGAACTGAGGGTAATGCATAAAATATATTTTTTAATGATGTATTTGTTTATAATGTATATGGTGTTCAGCCTGCATGTCAGAACAGGTCACCAAATCTCATTGTAGATGGTTGTGAGCCACTGTGTGGTTGCTATAAATTGAACTCGGGACCTCTGAAAGAGCTGTCAGCGCCCTTAATCTCTAACCTATCTCTCCAGCCCCATACTTTTCTTATTAAATACAACTTTACCATTTAAAAAGGACTATATAGAAAATTTAGTATTCAATTTGCATGTGCTGTAAGTGTTGTTGGAATTCAAACTACAAAGTTTTTCAGTACAAAAATCAAAACTATATAAAAATCTCTCAATAAGAACTTTTACAGTAATTAAAGTTGAATATACTTGGCTAAGTCCACTGCTAAAATTTAATTCCCCTGTTTTCTTTTGTAATATGGCCACCAGGAAATGTTAAATTATGTATGTGGTTCATTTTCTATAACTATTGAGTAATGATACTCCAGAAAGAAAGTTATAAAGAGAAAAGAATGTATCTTCTACATTGAAATGCAGAGGACAGAGAATGGATAAGAGTGAGAAAACAAGACGACTTATTTAGCCCAGAAAACTGTATGAAAGTAGGATAATCCCACTAAAGACTAAATCTCGGTTCCTTAGTTCCCATAGACCTAGTCTTTCATTCCTCCTTCATCAAAACTGACCTTGAGGAGCCTACAATGGCAGCTTCCGGGATGATACTGCTCTCTGAAACGCTGATTTCTCACTGTCTGGACAAGACATGCTCCCCACCCCTTATCAAAGGGCTTAAATGGTAGAATAAACACATCGCTAGCAGAAATCGTACTAAACATCCTCGGCTGTGGTATTTGTGCTGGACTTAATGAGATAGAAGGACTACAGGAAAAGTTCGTGTCAAAATCATTCTTTAAAGTGAGGCCACAGATCAAAGTTCACCATTGCCAAATATACAACTTGAGGACGGCCTCAAGTGCTGCTATTAATCATGGTTTCTGGGGATCTGACGACACAGATTAAATGGCTGTAAAGAACACTGCTGTGCATCATGTTCTTGCAACTGTCATCAATGCTTCTGCCAAGTGTCCACAGATCAGGCGAGAAAAGCTGTTCAGTATTTACTGAGGTGTCTCTAGCTGAGCCTAGCCAAGAATCTGGACACCAGGTTTAAGTTCATGACAACACCTCAAAGGTATCTTCCAGGCCTCTGCTCCCTCAGGAAAGAAAAGCCTGCAAAACTAAGAGGAGTGTGGAGGAGGTAGAACAGCGTGGGATCAGACACCACATTAATTTCATTGACACTTAGCTTTCAATCATGACACGACTTTCCATAAGTATTCCATAAAACATTTTAAGTAACTTATAATGTGCCAAAGTTCAAAGGTCCGCAGTTTTGTGGTGTTTTTTTCACATTCAAAAAGAATCTCCCAAAAGAAATGCATCTTAGAGTGGGAAACAGCTCACAAACACTGTGGGACAGGCAGGCAGCATGCGGCTCCAATTTTACTGACTTCTTTGCACAACTGTCTCAAGAATGAATTTAACTATCAAATGAGGAAGTTTACATGAGAACATAGCATTGAAACAAAGTCATGTGCATGTGAAAAAGCATCAGAAGTGAAGGATAGGGCATGAATTTAACACTAGTGGAGCTATCATGGAAGGAATGGCATGCATTGCACATTTTCTTTAAAAACAGCAGTTCAGAACCAGATGGGACCAAATAAGAAAGTAAACTTCAAATATGTTTGAGACAGTCTCAAAGGGATGCCTTACTTAGATGTTCACATAAGAAAAACTTTTCATCCTTTCTTTTTATTTATTGCTTGCTCACATCTTTAGATGAGGTGTGGCTACATATGCCAGGTTGACTGTGAGCTCATAAAGCTCTGGCCTCAGCCTCTGAGTGCTGCGATTGTAGGAGTGTACCACCATGCCTGAATGGTAGAACATTACCAATGTCCTTTGCTTGCAGAAAGAGGACTTGGGAGGCTACTGCCTGTCTTGCTATGGTAAGAGCATACAACTGTGTCCAGTACTCAAGTGTACATTTGGGAGATTCTGCATAGTTTCAAGCACACATGCCCTCCCTTCAATCAGAGCACACCATCACATCTCACCAATGCCTCACACAATTTCCACAAGAAATACTCACTCTGCAATAAGTTTATATTTATTTGAGTCAAGGTATGATTATTCTGTTTCTCTAATAGATTTCATACACTGTATATGCAGGGAAATCCTATGCCTCCTTCAGCACAACTTCCTCTAACATTTAGAACTATCCCTGATTCAAAGCTCAACACATATAATAAAATTGAAATGAATCACCAACTAATATGATTTAGTGACTGAAAGCCACGAGGATTAGATTTTCCTTACAAGGATTATTATAGCACTATGAATATACTAGCACAATGGTTTGGTTTTTTGTTTTTAGAGACAGGGTTTCTCTATAGCTATGGAGCCTGTCCTGGCACTAGCTCTTATGGACCAGGTTGGCCTCAAACTCACAGAAATCAGCCTGCCTCTGCCTCCTGAGTGCTGGGATTAAAGGCATGTGCCACCACTGCCCAACTCACAATGGGTTTTTTATTTTAGTAAATATATATATATATATATATATACTATATATATATTAAATAAACATAAACATTCACCTTTTAGATGATTCATTGAGATTTATTTTATTATTTACTTATGCATATGTCTCTCCCACACTCGAATATCTGTGTGTGTGTCTCTGTGTGTGTACCCACAGTCAAGAAGAGGGAATCAGACCTCCCAGAACCAGAATTAGGAGGTGGTTATGAACCCACCATGGGACCTGGGAACTGAATTCTGATCCTCTGCAAGAGCAGCAAGCACTGTTTAATTGCTGAAGTGTAACATGAGGGCTGGCTTGTTGGGGTTTCTGTCCTGCCTGGTACCCCACAGATGGCAAGCCCCCCCCCAAAAAAAATCAGTTATAAACTGATTGGCCCATTAGCTCAGACTTCTTATTAGCTCTTGTAACTTATATTAGCCCATTATTCTTATCTATGTTAGGCACATGGCTCGGTACCTTTTCTCAGTGGGGCAGGGTCACATCCTGCCTCTTTGGTAGTCTGCACAGGAGTGCCAAGGGAGCTTCCTGCTTCCCAGAATTCTCCTGTTCTCACCTCTACTTCCTGTCTGGTTTTCCTGCCTTTACTCCCTGCCTGGCCAATCAGCATTTATTTAAAACATGATTGACAGAATACAGACAATTCTCCCACACCACTTCCCCCATTCTGTAACATGAAGGGCCTGCTTGTCAGGGTTTCTGTCCTGCCCAGTCCCCCAGACATTTAGTCCCAGAGAAAATCATGCAGAGAGTCTACATTAGGTTATAAACTGATTGGCCCATTAGCTCAGGCCTCCCATTAGCTCTTGTAGCTTATATTAACCCATTATCCCTATCTATGTTAGCCACATGGCTCAGTACCTTTCTCAGTGGGGCAGGTCACATCCTGCTTCTTTGGTGATCCAGGCAGGAGTCCTGAGAGAGCTTCCTGCTTCCCAGAATTCTCTTATTCTCCTTGCTCTGCCTCTACTTCCTGTCTGGTTGTCTCACCTATACATCCTGGCTAATGGCCAATCAGCATTTATTTAAATTATGATTGACAGAATATGGACAATTCTCCTGCACCATTTCCCCCTCCACTTTTTTTTAAACAAAGAAAAATACCCATATAGACTCTCTGTGTGATTTTCTCTGGGACTAAACGGCTATGAGGACCAGGCAGGAGCGAAACCCCAAAAGGCAGGCCCTCATTTTATAGAATGGCGCCCAACGTTTAGTTTTAAACTGCCCCCCCCCCGACTCGGCTGCCTGGTGGGAGGACAGAAACCAACCAGACCTTCGTGTTACAGAATGGTGCCCACATGGATAACTGCATCCACAGAAAGCCTGAGAAAGCTTGGGAAAGAATAGAGTAAAGCATGTTTTCTTGGTAGCAGCAATTTCTCGGGTCTGCTCTGCTTGCTAGAGGCAAGCAAGCGCTCTCATCTAAGAGAGGCTTCCTCACTCAGTTTTAGCTGTAAAACCTTGCAGCTTTTTAAGAGGTCCTGCCACAAAACACTTAAATGGTGTTGATGAAAAGCTGACGGCATGCTTTTTGGTTTTCAGCCATAGCAGGAAAAAAGCTGTGCCGTTTTAAAATACCAGCTTTGTGGGCTGACCTGCCAGGGCAAACTTTGACTCTTTCAGGCAGTCAGTCTGACTATGAAGCATTTGAATGTGGTTTGTGACCACACTGCTGCAGCTTGCTTGCTGGCAGGGACTTTGAAACGCCATAGAGTTGTGCATGGCTACAGCTGGTACCTCAGCCATGAGGCTGGCTGGAATCTCAAAGAGCTAAGAAATGGGCTGGATCCAGTTGGCAGAGCCACGACTTTAATCCTCTAAGTATTGCTTGGCAAATTTCAGACTCATGTGGTTAGAAAGGAAGAGATATACAGTAAAGAGAGATTCAAAGATGAAGAAAATCTCTAAATGGTTTTGGTTTACACTGTGTTAAAAATATATGCAAGAAAAAGATTAAAATTGTTAAAAATAAAAAAGAAAGAAAGAGAGTAGTTGGGCATGGTGGTACACACCTTTAATCCCAACACTTGGGAGGCAGAGGTAGATTGACCTCTGTGAGTTCAAGGTGTGGTATCACACACTTTTAATCCCAAAGCTTGGGAGGCAGAGGCAGACAGATCTCTGTGAGTTCAGGTGTGGTAGCACACACCTTTAATCCCAGCATTGGGGAGGCAGAGACGGGCGGATCTTTGTGAGTTCAAGGATAGCCTGGTCTACAGAAGGAGTTCCAGGACAAAGATACACAGAGAACCTGTCTCAAAAAGCCAAAAGTTAAAAGTAAAAATAAAAGAAATAGAGGTTAAAATAAACCCACATAAAGATGGAAAATACACAGACAATCTTGATATTGTATGCTATTATGCTCTTTTTTAATTGTTTGAATGCTGAGGAAAGAACAACAGCTGCTAAAAGACTTTTGTTTATAAATCCTGCTGAATTAACCCAAGGAAGGTATTCTGAAAATATCTTGACTTCAAAATTGAAGTCAAAAGATATGTTACTTTGGAGAAGAGATTTTGCTTTTGTTTCCACAGAAAATGAGAGGCTGTGGATTCATTCTGAGTTAAGAAAAATCAGGTGTGATCAAGGAAGACCACCTGAGAAATCTCCGGCAGGAACAGATGGCCTGGATGTCTGAGTTCTACATCTAGAACAGATTCAAGATGCTGCCTGAGATGAAGAAGACTCACAGGATACTCCAGTCAGGACTTGATCATAACTCTAAATTTTCTTTAGGTCCCCATAAGATTATCAGCGCCCCCAACCAGCTGGAAGTAGCCTGGAATACTACGCCCACATTCCCAAAAAATGGACTATGGATATTTTCCTTTGTTTAAAAAAAAAAAAAAAGAGGGGGAAGTGGTGCGGGAGAATTGTCTGTATTCTGTCAATCATTATTTAAATAAATGCTGATTGGCCTTTAGCCAGGATGTATAGGTGGGACAACCAGACAGGAAGTAGAGGCAGAGCAAGGAGAATAGAATTCTGGGAAGCAGGAAGCTCTCTCGGGACTCCTGCCTGGACCACCGAAGAAGGAGGATGTGACCTGCCCCACTGAGAAAGGTATTGAGCCATGTGGCTAACGTAAATAAGAATAATGGGCTATATAAGTTATAAGAGCTAATACAAAGCCTGAGCAAATGGGCCAATCAGTTTATAACCTCCTGGAGACCTCTGTGTGATTTTTGGGGGGCTTGCCAGCTGTGCAAACTGGGCAGGACAGAAATCCCAACAAGCAGGCCCTTCAATGAAGCATGTTTCAAGCCTCTTAGTTTTTAAGTGTTATAGTTCTATAGATCCACTTGATGTGCTCTAACCAACCCTATGCCCTTGATCTCCATAAACTTTCACCTTCTGTTGTAGTTAAGGTTTCTATTGCTGTGATAAGACAAAATAGCGAAAAGCAACTTGGGAAAGGGTTTATTTAGATTATATAGTTCTACATCACAATCCATCTCTGAAGGAAGTTGGAGCTGGAACTGACGTCAGCTCTACTCATAGTCCATCATTGAAGGAAGTTAGAGTGGGAACTGAAGTCGGTTCTGCATCACAGTTCATCAATGAAGAAAGTCGGGGCAGGAACTAAAGTCAGGAACCTGGAGGCAGAAACTGAGACAGAAGTTATTAAGGGGTGCTTCTGACTGGCTTGCTCCTCATGGCTTCCTCACCCTGCTTTCTTATAGCACAGAGGACCACCAGACCAAGAATGGTACCATCTACAGGGAGCTGGTCCTTCCCACATCTATCATTAATGCAAAAGCAAAAAAAAAATGTAACACAGGCTGGTCTGGTGGGGACATCTTCTCAACTGAGGGTTCCTCTTCCCAGATGACTCTAGGTTGTGTCAAGGTAACATAAAAGTACCCATCATACCTCCTTAAACTGAGGTTTGGAACTCTCCATTTCTTCTTGCATCTCTGGCCTCCACTCTACTTTCTATTTCTACAAATTTGATTACTCTGGATACATCCTATAAATGGACATATGAAAGGACAAATATTTGTCCTTTGTGTATACATATTTCACCTCAGCATGTTTTCAAGGTTGACCCATGTTGTCATGAAAAACGTCAGAATTTTTTTCCTTTATGAGGCTGAGGAGATGGCTTGTTAAGTCACAGAACTTCTGTAAGCCTGCCTGCCTGAGTTAAGATACCCAGAATCCACCTAAAAGCCAAAGGCAATAGCACAAGTGTCTGTAATCCCAGCTCACTCCCATGGGGAGATGGTAGGTGGAGACAGAGGCACCTCCAGAAGCTTTTACACCAGCCAGCCTGGCTATATGGTGGCAAAGAAATCCTGTCTGTAACAAGGGGAAACGGCCAGGACACAGGTTTTCCTCTGATCTCCACACTTGTTCTATGGTATGCAAGCACCCACAGCCACCATCCTCACACACACACACACACACACACACACAGCTTAAACATTTTTATTTTATGTATATGAGTGTGTACTCAACATTATGTATGTGAACCACATGTATGTCTGGTGCCAGCAGAGATCAGAAAAAGGTGTCTCATACTTTGAAACTGGAGTTACAGATGGTTTTGAGTTGCTATATGAAAACTGGAAATTGAACTCTGGTCTTCTGGAAGGCCAGTCAATTCACTTAGTGCTGACCTATCTCTTTAGCCCCAGCTTGCTCCCTTTTTAAAGGGACCTGGAGAGAAGAATTGTCTCACTATTAGAAAAAAGTTCCCATAGCATTTTGAACTTTTGTACATCTATCTCCAGTTTCATAGGAAAGAAGGTTGGCAGTTTCATTTTTCTTTTCTGATCTCTAATAATAAGTTCTTAACACCATGCAGACTTCTTAGTGGCCCTCTCCCAGTTTTGAATTCCTTAGCTGTACAATCATGGGAGGGTGTTCACTGAAGGCAGACAACAGATAGAAAAGAAGTTGTGTTGAAGGATATACTATGGTCTGGAATATTCCTTTACACTGCATGAATATATGACACTGTGATTGGTTTAATAAAGAAGCTGACTGGACAATAGCTGGACAAGAAAAGGTTAGTAGGTGGACAAACAGAGAATTCTGGAAAGAAGGGCAGAGTCATAGGAGTAACAGGCAGATTCAAAGAGATGGACAGGATGTACTGAGAAAAAGCAAAAAGCCACATGGTAAGGCACAGATAAAAATATGGGTTAACTGAAAATGTAAGTGTTAGCTTGGTGCGAGAGAATTGTCCGTATTCTGTCTATCATGATTTAAATAAACGCTGATTGGCCATCAGCCAGGATGTATAGGTGGGACAACCAGACAGGAAATAGAGGCAGATAGGAGAATAAGAGAATTCTGGGAAGCAGGAAGCTCTCTCGGCACTCCTGCCTGAACCACCAAAGAAGCAGGATGTGACCTGCCCCGCTGAGAAAGGTACTGAGCCATGTGGCTAACATAGGTAAGAATAATGGGTTAATATAAGCTTATAAGAACTAATACGAAGTCTGAGTTAATGGGCCAATCAATTTATAACTTATGGAGACCTCTGTGTGATTTTCTCTGGGACTAAACAGCTGGGGAGACCGGGCGGGACATAAACCCCAACTAGCAGGCCCCTCATGTTATATTAGCTAGCAACAAGCCTGAGCTATTGATCAAACATTTATAATTAATAATAAGACTGAGTGGTTATTTGGAAGCAACTTGGAGAACAGAAACTTCTGCCTACAAATGGCACCCAAACATCCAGCAGTTATGTCCACATAAAACCTGAGAGAGCTTCAGAAAGGGTTCTAGACATAGAAATGGAGCCAAGAGCAGCTTCCTGAGTTTCTCATGCCAGCATCAGCTAAGTTCCTAATGTCTCTCATGCCAGCCACCATATAAAAAAGTGTCTCCTGGCAGCTGCCTGTAGGAGGGAGCCAAGTCCCATGTACTACTGCTATATACTAACAGAAGCAATGCCAGTAGCTGACATACCAGCTTAAGATTCATCTCATGCAATCAAAAACAATACTGAGTCTCAGTAAAAAAACATATCCAAACAGAAAAGTCTCTGAAGCAGTTAGAATGTGTTTAAAAATATACATAGGCTTGGGAGAGAAAAGAAGAAGAGTATATATAGTCATAGATGTTAAAAAATACAGTTTTAAAATAATAAACTAAAGTTCCTAAAAAGGGAATAAAATAAGAGAAAAAGGTCATGTAAAGATGGGAAATACACAGAGAATCTGGAGTATGCATGTTATTGTTCTGTCTTTGAATTTTTTGATGGCTGAGAGAAACTAGTTTATAAAAGCTACTAGATTAAACCAACCTGTATATTTTTAAAATATTCTTACTCCAAATTTTAAGTCAAAAAGGTATGTTACTTTGTGGGAGAAGTTATGCTTTTATTTCCACAGGAAATGAGAAGCTATGGATTCATTCTGGGTTAAAGAAAATCAGGCTTAATGGGGAAGACCCCTTGAATTTTGGGCTACAGACATGAAAAAAAATAAACCTAGAAGAACTACCAGACATGTAATGTATATTTTACCTGCTCAAACATAAAACAAAAAATAATCTTTAACTAACTTATGCATACCACATATTGTTGTAGGGAAAAGCTGCTTGATCATCCTGGCAGCCCAGCTAGCTTAACCCCAAAATAACCACATAGAAACTGTGTGGTTTAATTAAAACACTGCTTGGCCCATTTGCTCTAGCCTCTTATTGGCTAACTCTCACATCTTGATTTAACCCATCTCTATTAATCTGTATATTGCCATGTGGCAGTGGCTTACCAGGAAAGATTCTAACAGATGTCTGTCTCAGGCAGATGATCCATGGCTTCTCCCTGACTCTGCTTTCTTCCTCCAAGAATTCAGTTCTATCTTCTCCACCTACCTAAATTCTGTCCTTTCAGGCCAAGGCAGTTTCTTTACTCATTAACCAATACAAGTAACACATAGAAAGAAGGACCTCCTATACCAACATATTCCATACTTATAATATATGTTAGCTTTAAAAGTTTATATATTTTCAGAACAAGGGGACCAAATGCCAATGAAAACGAATGGCCTAGATAATTCAGCATTTCAAAATGCCTCTGTTACAGTCTTCTCAAACTTCTGCATCCAAAACAGCTTCAAGACTGCTGGCAGAGATGGTCTAACTTCACAGACTACTCCCAGCCAGGACTTCATTATTATCCCAATTTTCTCAATGTTCCCTCAAAGATACCAGCACCCCCCTACAACAGGAAGTAGTCTAGAGAATGATACCTACATTCCAAAAGTACTGGCTATGGATGTTTGTTATCAATTAGGGGCATTGGTTACATATTGTTACTGGTAATACTCAGGAAAAAAAAGGTTGAACAAAGGAGATTCGATTCAGGGATCTTATTCTGGAAAAAAAGGGGGATATAGAAATAATAGGATTAAAGATTAGAGATTATTGAACCGACTTTAATCCAAAAGTGACTATTAATCTCAAAATATTTTACACTGGTATGGATTTTGGTTTATTGATAGAAATTTAAAGTTTTTTTTACTATACTATGTATATGTTTTTACTCTTATTTGGGAGTTGTACTTATGCAACTCATTTTAAAAATGTAATGGATAATTAAGAAATGCAGACTAGTAATCATCTCTAATAGTCATGTTAGGTATGTTTTCAAGGTCATACACAGATATATTTAGATAGATAGATACATAGATAGTCTTCAAACACTTCAAAGACCTACAGAATATATCATTTAATAATATGTTTAATAACCTAAGGCTTTTCACAACAATGAGACCCATCTGCTCCTGTAGCATGAATTTACTTCAAAAGAGAATAATGGGCTGGGCAGTGGTGGCACATGCCTTTAATCCCAGCACTCAGGAGGGAGAGGCAGGTGGATCTCTGTGAGTTCAAGGCCAGCCTGATCTACAAGAACTAGTTCCAGGACAGGCTCCAAAGCCACAGAGAAACCCTGTCTTGAAAAACGAAAAAAAAGAGGATAACAGGCATTGAAGAAACTCTGTATGGATTTTGTTTTCTTCATGGCAAAAGCTAGCCATCTGGCAAAGAAACTGTCCTTGTCTCAATTGCTGACAGGATACTGTCCAAACTGGACCAGGATAATGCCACAAAAAAGACTGCCAAACTTTGTCAAGACTAGTTAGGTCAGTCCTTCAAAATTCCCTGCTTCTCAAAAATGTCTGTCAGATATATTAGGTCTTTAGGACAGAGTCGGATGCCTCAACATTACAGAACTTTGGGTGACTGTCAAGGCAGCCAGATGTCCCTGTCGTTAGGTAACATTTCACTCTTCTGGGGTCTTTGATGGAGTTGAAGATTAGATAGTCATAGTTAAAGTTTTTCTTAGTTATCATAAAAGGTAAATTAGATATAAAACTTTAGAGTCACAAAGATAAATAATAGAGTATTTTTTCTATGTTTGCCAAATACAAATGGATGAGATAGTACAACTATAATTCTTAATAGCTGTTTTGTTGTATATAATTTTACTCTGTTAAAGTTAAAACTTTCCTTTTTAATTAGACAAAAAGGGGACTGTGGAGTATTCTTTTACACTGTGTGAATATATGTCACTGTGATTGGCCTAATAAAGAAGCTGACTAGCCAACAGCTGAATAGGATAAGGTTACTGGGAGAGCCAAACAGAATGCTGGAAGTAAAAAGGGCAGAGTCAGAGAAGTAGTGAGCAGATTCATAGAGAAGCAAGATGAACATGTTGTACTGGAGAAAAGGTACAAAGTCATGTGGCAAAGCACAGATAAAAATATGGGTTAACTGAAAATGTGAGAGTTAGCTAGTAATATGCCTGAGTTATTGGTCAAGCATTTATAATTAATATTAAGTATATGTGCTGATTATTTGGAAACTAGTGGGCAGGAGAAAAAAGTCCACCTACAACTGTCAACCAATGGCTAATCCTCAGCATGAACTTCACCCCTAAAGGGATGCCAGCTGCTAGGTCATCAGCTATTCACTGGCTTTTCACTAACATGATTTGGGATCCCAGTAAGAGAGAAATAAATACCAACAAAGAACATCTTCTGTCCTTTTTTTTTCTTTTCCATTCTATGCATTCTTCCTCCTTCCTCAGTCAAGATTATTTCCCAAACCCTTATTATTATTCCAATCTCCTTTTCTTTCTGTCACGCACCATTTAGGCATTAGAGAATTTAGGCTTAATCCCAATTTACTATTAATAGTCAAAAGGTTAAACTCAAGTCTTTAACTCCTATGATCTTTAGTTTCGCATTAGTGAAGCTTAGACAAAAATACCTCTGACAGTTGTTAGAAAGATTAAACAAAAAAATGTTCTATGGCTGGGCAGCGGTGGCACATGCCTTTAATCCCAGCACTTGGGGGGCAGAGGCAGGCAGATCTCTGTGAGTTTGAGGCCAACCTGGTCTACAAGAGCTAGTTCCAGGACAGAGAAACCCTGTCTCGAAAAACAAAACAAAAACAAAAGTTCTATGTACTATCACGCTGCTCTAGCTGCTTTTCTATCTAGTAGGAGGAAGATTCAACACTGACTTTTTCTGATCTTTTCTATGAGGAATTATCTTATTTAATTGAGTAAGGCAAGAGAAATCATTGCATTCACAAGTAAATTGTTGGTCTGGTTTGACACTGGAAGAGGACTTTAAAATAATAGGCAAGGGTCTGTCTAGTGTTTTGACAATGGGTGCCCTTTAGGGAAAATGAATGTGGGAAAAGGACAAAGGAATCACTGGGAACATGTTGTTGGCAGAGACAGCAGTTTCTGACACCCGTGTTGTGAATCAGAGATGCAGAACATGATAGACCCTTCAAAGGCACGTTCTGAGGACTTATTTCCTCCATTTAAGTCCTACCCCCTAACTTCTACTACCACCCCAAATCATCATCAAATTCTGAATCTATCAGTGGATTAATCTAACAGAAAATCATAATCCAATTACCCCTCAGTGGTTGGTATTACAAACTGGGACCAGGTCTCTAATGCATGTGCCTTTTGGGAGGATGCTTCACATTTAAACTACAATAGAAATGACAATAGTTAACTCTTCAGGTGTATATTTTTAATCTCTGGTTCCTGTTACTTAGTATTAGGTGCTGAGGCAGAAATACATGTCCATTAGCAGTGGGTGGGTACATATTTTAGGTGGGCTGACTGACATAAATGAAAAATCACACATTAATAAATGTATACTCTTTAAGAGAAATATACAGGGCAAGTAAATTGGTTCAATCAGGTAAGGGTGCTTGCCCCAAAACCTGACAGCTTGAGTTCAGTCCCTGAAACCTACCTGGTGAAAGGAGAAAGGTAGAATCCACTCCTACAAGTCATCTTCTAACCTTCACACAAGCACCCATGCATAGATAAGTAAATAAGCACAAAAATTTGAGTGTTCAGAGTGCTGTTATACTTTCCAGGAATATTTTGCTTCTTTTGTGGAAAGTTTGTGTCTCTTGTTGGGAGGAATGGAAATTGAAGAAGACTTCACTGAGGAAAGAAGTCTCTGAGTAAATCTTTTCAACTGAGAAAGCAGAAGAGGAAGGACATTCAGGACAGAGAGAATGGCATGGAAAGACAAGGAAGACCAGAAATGCTGGAGGAAGTTGTTAAGACGACGCACTGAATTTGTTTGATAGCATCCCAGTATTTGTAGCTTGGTCAGAAAGCTACCCACAAAGCATCTCTATACCTAACTTCTATGCAATGTGTAAGGGCTTTCCAATCAAGAACTTGTTAGGTTTTCCCTGCCTTTTCAGTGACCTCAAGGTAAATCTGAATAGGCAGCAAAAATTCAGACATAAACAACCTTATAGTTCCACACACCAAGGTTATCAAATTTAGGGAAACAAAGGGACAAAAGCTTATGAGGGTTCCAAAATATGTTCGTTCACTGCAAGGCCTCTGGCACTTTGTAACATTTCTCAATGGCAGCCTCTTTAAAGAATCACTTTCCTGCCGCACAGTGAGAGCTTCTATTCTGTATGAAAGACATTTGGTTCAACTCATTTTTCCTTTAAATTTAATTAGGCAAATTAAGAAAAAGGAGTCTGTAAATCTCTGCAATCCATTTCACCAAATACCTTTAAGAAAAATGTGCAGTTTTCCAAAACCCTAAATAAGCAGAGTTTTTCCTTTCTTTTAATAATGGAGAAATATCTTATTACTGTTCTATAAATAAAGTCAATTGGAAAAATGAATCCTAAATGATGCTAGGATTTCCAAAGAAAACCACAAAACAAACTCATAGTTAAGGCAATAATGCATCCCGCTTGTACCTTGGCACATGAGCAAGCAAATTTGCAGTGACCGTCTGGGGTATGTAATGTCATAACAAGGGCAAGGGCATAAATTCATAGAAAAATCAAGCTGCAATACATTTTTTTCCTCCAACTCTGATATATTGCAGTCTGAAGAATGTTTTTTCCTTTTTTCAGAAACCATTTTACAAGGCACTGATGGCACCAATGGCATCATTCAATGCTACCCTCTGTCTAAAACTGTATTAGACAAATAGTGACGGCTTAATAAATAGTCATTGATTGAACAAATGATCAAAGTGTTGATCATTTTCTATGGGAATAAAAACTTCATGGTGTTTTAGGATCCTTTTATCAGGATACTAAAGAGATGATTTATCTCCTTAAGGACATTTCAGACCTGTTGGGAGGAGATGTAATTTACCAAGTACTATTAAATTTATGTACTCTAAAAGCACTTTTAAAATGCGTATCAGTTATCACTATTGCTACTATTGAGGATGATGATGATAGCACTAATAATAATAATATAAAACATCAGCTTTAAAAACTTCATCAAAATATCTTGGTCTTTACATCAAAAGCACTATCAAGGAAAGAAAAATAAACAAGACATCCCAAAAATTAAGGTTTTTGTTCTGTAAATAACACCATTAAGAAAGATGAAAGACAACACACAGAATGAGGGAAAATATTTGCAAATCCTGTATCTTATAAGGAGCATGGATCTAGTTATATACTAAGAAAAATATACCACAATTTAAAAAAGAGACAACACAATTTAAAAGTGGGCAAGGAATCTGTATAGGTATTTCTTCAAAGAAAGTAAACAAATGATCAATAAAGACTAGGAAAAGGTGTTCAGTATCATTCTTGTCATGAAATAAATGCAAATCTAACCACAGTAAGATAGCACTGCATACCCACTGGGCTGACTATCATCAGAAAGACTAACAATAACAAGGTCAGTGAGGGTATGGGGAAATCATAGCTCTGCATTTCTGGCAAACATGAAAAATAGGCTTTGGAAGACAGGAAAAGAATATTTCAGCATCTCACAGCTCCAAGAGAAATGAAAGTGTGTGTCCTCATAATAATATCTACATTGTTTACAATGGTTTTACTCATGATAGTTAAAAGTAAAAACAGGCTTAGCATGCTAGTTCCCACCTGCAATCTTGGGAGTTTCACTTGAGAAGAAGAAGTAGGCAGAAGATTCCTCCAAGCTTAAGGCTAGTCTAATCTAGGTGATGAGTTTCAATGTAACATGATGGCTGGGCTTGTTGGGGTTTCTGTCCTTCCCAGTTCCCACAGCCAGCAAGTCCCAAAGAAAATCACACAGAGAGTCTACATTAGGTTATAAACTGATTGGCCCATTAGCTCAAGCTTATTAGCTCTTACAGCTTATATTAACCCATTATCCTTACCTATGTTAGCCACATGGCTCGGTACCTTTTTCAGCGGGGCAGGTCACATCTTGCTTCTTCCGTGGTGTGGGCAGAACTGAGGAAAGAGCTTCCTTCTTCCCAGAATACTCCCATTCTCCCTGCCCTGCCTATACTTCCTGACTGGTTTTCCCGCCTATACTTCCTGCCTGACTATCAGCCAATCAGCGTTTATTTAAAATATAATTGACAGAATACAGACCATTCTCCCACACCATTTTGGGGCCTACCTATGGCCACATAGTGAAACTCTGCCTCACAAACAAACAAAAAAGTGAAAAAGGCCTCAAATTATGAACACACGCACACAATGGTTCAGCCATATAATAATGTGTATTCAATGGGTGAACCTTGAAAATGTTAAGTAAAAGAAACCAGTCACAAAGAACCACACATATAATGAGTCCATTCCCATGACATTCCTAGAATAAGAAGATTGATCGTTGCCTAGGATTTGGGAGTAAGAAAGGCATGGGAGGAAAGGAACCAAAAAGGTGATGAAAGTGTTCTAGAATTGATAATAATGATAGTTTTACAGATCTGTGGATATACTAAAGCCCTTGAATTGTTCACTTCAGAAATATAAATTGTATGAGGTGTGAACTGTATCACAATAAAACTGATTGATAGAAATAGGGTTCAAACATGGACATGGAATGTCTGTGTGGCTCTATCTAGTCTTGTATAAACTCAGTCAACAACACAGTTAATAAATTGCTTGACATTATTGCATCTGAGTTCCATCATGAATGAAACTTCAGAAAGACAAGTTTAAGTGTCTTCTCAAGAATTTGAATGGACTTAGAAAGATGACTAGAAATAAGATTTCCATGCTTGTTCCATGTGATGATTTATGCCATGCAATTCAAAGCATTATTAAAAGGAAATTTTAGTAATATATTTATATGTATACAGTAGAAAATACATTACTAATTTTATTCAAATGTGAAAATATTAAAATTCGTTCTATATCTTATAACTGAGTAAAGCTCCATTCCACTTAGTCATCTTTAATTAATCCAGTATATTGAAAATAATCCTGACACTGCTATAATCTTTGTGAAGATTATAAATATGTATGTGTATATCCTGAAATAAAGATATACGTCCCAATGCATATAATATTTCAATAGAACAAGCTTACTGATATTAAGGTAAGTATAAATAAATAGATGTCACATGAATTCAAACTGAAAGAAATGGTTAAGATTCCCATTCTAACTATACCTTTTAGACTCTAGAAAAATGAAACGCAAAGCGATTTTTACACAAAATCTTGACTGAGGAATCCATGATGTACAACCAACTTCTCTAATTGCTAAGACAACTATATTTTCACTCTGCCAAAATCTCAAAAGTAACAACCTACCTGACAACCTACCAGCATAGAGAGATACCAAGCTTACCATCTGTTAGCGGTTCCTATACTTTATTTGTATTGTTTTCCACTTCTATCACAGATTATCATGATTTTAACTTGTCATATTCATTAACTTAAATGCTCATGTTTAACCTCTTCCAACTTATTTATTTTCAGAAAAGATGATGAGATTAAAATATAACATGGTAATAATCTAATAAATATCTAGTCGTCAATGCAAAATGTGGGAAATTCTTCATGTAGAAAATCTGTGGTTTCACTAAGGATCTCATTTTGTACCTTCTTTTTTCCCTCAAATCTTCCAGAAGGAACTTTCTGCAAAAAAAAAAAAAAACCTACTCTTTATTTTTCTCCTAATCAAATGTCCAGTTATCTCCCAAAGCTGCTATACAATTATTATACAATAAAATCTCATCTACTAATAAGTTTAAACCTGCAGGGGCAGTGAAGACCTCCTTGCATTTTAAGTGGTTTCTTTATCTCTCACAATTTCATGAAGTGAAATAAAGAGTGAGCCCTTCCTTCTAGAGGCTACACTGTGCCTCCTCTGGGAGGCATGAAGGTCTCCTGACCCCCTGCATTCCAGAAATCAGGGGTCAGCAACAGTGTGCCCCACTTGTGAAAAGCTGTTGACCTCTGGGAGGGGGCTTGTATGGAAGCAAGTATTAATTTTCAGAATGTGACTGGTCTTGATAACAACACCCTCTTCCCATCTCCATGAGCCCTGGAATGTTTTCCAGTCAAAAGGCCTAGACGCAATCTGTCATCACTGGCTAGCAGCTCAAGCAGATCATTCCTGCATCCGTGCCTTTCCCTCCAGACCTGAAAAGACGCATCCAAACAGTCATGCGTTCAACATTTGTCAGGGCCTTCACCTTCAATGACATGGTCACCACACCAAGAAATTATGTTGAACACCTGAAAAATGACCATCAGACCCAGTCCTTCCTGCTTTGTAGTTGAGAGCTTCAGAGTTTGTGTCTAGGATACGCATGGATGTCTTTATGCTCAGAAAAAAATATTTACAAGCAATTAAAATGATTACTCTCCAAAACCATGAAAGGTTTAATAATGTACTTTAATATAATTTCTTAAGCACTTCTTAATAAAATACAGATAGATAGTTATAATTATCAATGTACGTATGTCATTAATACAACAATAAAAGGTTAGTCTTTGGAGAGATGGTGACTACTGCAAAACCTAACACAGCATTTGAACAATATTGCAAAATTTTACCAAAACAATAAAAAAAATGCCTACCCACATCATGGTGTCATCTCAAATTACCAACAGCAAAAAGGGAAATGCTCCATTTAGTGTTTTCTCAAGATGGAAAACTATCTCCTTGAACTATAATGAGCACAAAGGTTGAACTCACTCTCAAAGCCTTTTTACCAAATCTCTGTCAAGTTAATAAAACCATGCATAAAACCTTAACTAGAGCTACCTATCACACATATTTCACATCCCTTCATGCTAATGTTAGATCTTCAAATTGTTATTAATCTGATGACGTTCTTATAGAATCCATGGGGAAATTTGTCAGTATCTATAAACAGAGACAAATCCAGAATGCGTTCTGTCTAAACGTAACATTTCCCTAAATATCCAACAATGATCCTGTTCAGTAAAGAAGTAAACTGGGATAGTTTCCTTCCCCATGCAAACTAGGGACACATTAGAGGAAGCCTATGGCTAAACACAAGGAAAACATTCTCTTCCCTGGTCATACACGAAACGTAAGGAGCGGCTGGGCAGACAAGTCGTCACTTTAGTTTCTCAGCAGAAGGAGCTGGGCACCATCCTCACTTTTTCTGTTCATCTCACTATCTACTGTCAAAGTTCCTTTTTTTGAATTCAAGTTATGTTCATTTTAGGCACTTTAAGAAGTCGGTCCTGTTTACATTTCTTCTCTTCCAAAGCTAAAATGCTATTGAGGTTAAAAGTTTTATAGCTCACTTATCATAATGAGTATCTTCCTCCTTGGTCCTCCCAGGAGGCCTTTCTAGTAATGGACTTTGGCCTTTGACTACAACCACAGACAGATTGCTGGAGATGACCCTCTGAAATTCCTTGTAGCATTAGCACCATAAAGGCAGGACCTGTCTGTTTTGGAAAAGAGTCAGACAGGGAGATAAGGCTAGGGAGGGGGAGCTGTTCAATTTGTTGGAGTTATGAGACATAAATAAGTAGCATAAATGCCTTTTCCTTACTTACAGACCAGAGGTCAAGGCAGCTCAAAGATGGACAAATGACCCTGAATCTAAAACCAAGCCACACCAAGGCCTCGGGGGTGGATGGCAGTATTCCTCTAATTAAACGTCAATAAATAAGCATTACTCATTGGGACAAAAGAATCTGAGCTGGACTTTCTCTTTTTGCAATTTCTCATCCCACATAATCCAACCCCTTCCCTGGTGAAAATTAAAGTTTCAGATTGTTTACAGGACATTTTTAATGGCCTTCTTGATAAACTAAATGAAATGGGGAACAATTTTAAAATAGTAGAGATGCATTTTTTTTTTGCAGGTAAGTAAGATTTTCTGTCCAATGGAAAGTGAAAAGCCACAAGTGTCTGCTCCATCTTCCTTCAGAAAATAAACACCAGTCAAGCTATGGCTTTTTACACCCAAGGTGTACGGTAAATAAGAATAAGCAGGGATGGAAAGCTAAGCCTTTATTGTTACAGATACCACAGAAACACACTAAGAATTAACTGGCTTTTGCACTGGAGGGTCTCACATCGTGTCCAGAAATAGTAGAGATCATAATGCTACCAACACCCGAATACAAACTGCTCAGAGCACTCTTCTGATACTGAAGTTGCAAATCTTTGGTTAGGAATGTGTGAAACTGCTGGGATGAACCCCATCACTTTGCACAGGAGCAATAGAAAAGTCTTTGGTTAGTATCATTACCAACTTTCAAGTGTACCGTTTAGCTTTTAGAGTCTGCTTATGCTGGATAAACACAGTATATGTAGTCAATATTCTTTGACATTGGATAAACATGGCAGTGAGAAGCCTTCAGTATAGTACATGCTATGAATATACAGCATACACATATGCATAGATAATTACAGTCTTGCCAGGAAAAAGTACAAATCCTCAGAGAGCCTTCATTTTCTACTATATGCACACTTTTTTCCATATTGCCTTTTTCAAAACTAAGGAAGATCCATTCGATTCAAATGCAGTTTCACTTAAAGGCTTCGTCAGACCATATGTGCAGACACTTGAGAAGATGACAGAGTTAAGCTTCCTAGGGTCCTGGAGTCAAAGAAACTCTGCTGGCCCCCACTGCTAAGCAGGTGCACTCCTTCCACAGGGGGCAACATCTGCCGATCAGTCATGGTCCCACTTGGTGAGGACCCCAAGAAACTTCCTTGGGAAGAAACAATTTTCTCCGGACTGGCAGCCAGTTTAGGGGATGTGGAAAAGTTGTATCCATATAAGGCACAGGGACTGTGTAACCGGAAAGTGTTGTAGGACCCCTGGTGGGTCTGGTTAGTGGCAAAGGCATTGCTGGATGGTGATGGCATGATGTACTGGAGTTGAGGGGACATCCCCGAAATCTGCATGGACAGGCTGGTCTGTGGGCAGCTGAAGGTGTCCCCATCGGTGCCACCCATGGACATGTTCACAGATGGGCTACTGCTCACACCCACATAGGAAGGAGTCCTGGGTGGGGCAAAAGTCTCGCTGCTTTGGTTGGTAAGCCTGTTGTAGGTCTCTGCCAAGGATGTGCTGTATCGGTTGAGGGTGAGGCCTGAACGGGCACAGGCAGAATAGTCGGCAGGAGCCAGACTACAGAGCTGGCTGGCGTTGGGCCCCAGATGGAAGGCAGGAGAGGAACAAGAGGAGCCAGACAACAGGTGAGGGTGTGTGGCAGAAACACCATTCCCAGTACCTTGCAGTAGAGTGGAAGAACTTGTGTTTCCTATAATAGAAGTTGCAATGTAAAGAATGACTCCAACTGTCATCTTTTCCTTTAAATTTTGGTAAGTAAATGATACATAAGGTTTGTTTCAAGAGTGGGAATTACAAAGGTGAAAATTGGCTTAGCTTTCAATGAATTCACTTCATTGAACTCATACTGAGTAACAAACATTTTCTCGACTTTTTTTTTCGAGGCAGGGTTTCTCTGTGTAACAGTCCTAGCTGTTCTGGTACTAGTTCTTGTAGATCAGGCTGGCCTTGAATTCACAGAGCTCCACCTGCCTCTGCCTCCTGAGTGCTGGGGTTAAGGGCATGCACCACCACCATCTGGCCCATTTTCTCAATATTTTTAAGCCAAGATCTGGTAAGATGGCTCCAAGGGTAATAATAATCGCAACAAAGCCCAACAACCTAAGTTCAATTCCTGGGACCCACAAGGAAAATGAACTCCCAAAATTTGTCCTCTGATATCCACACATGTGCTATCACACATGCAAGCACACACATGCAGACACACACACAAATATAATAATAATAAATTAGTTAATTGATTAAATGCAATGAAATTTTGGAAGACTATTTTAGGACTAATATCTTTCCAGGTTATGATGAACAAAAAATGTTTGGTAACAACAAAAAACAGTAAGACACAATCACACAGAATTTTGATGGTCTATCTCAATTTGCTTTCTTGAATTTCCTTATTTGCAAAAACAAATATTACAAATGCCAAACTTAGCAGAAATTTTATAAAATCAAACTTCATCTCATTTTTCCTCTTGCCTCAACAGTATAATAAACTGCTCTTTTCTGTCTATGTTATTTCCTTTTTCCCCACAGTCTTCTCAGGATCAATACACTTCCTTACAGAGGAAAAGAAGTATCTGGAAGGAAAGCACAGAATGGTCCAGGGTGCCACGCCTCACGTACATCTGTAGCTTTCCACTGAGGCTTGTGTGCATCAACACCTGTACCACTCAAGTCTCTGCTATGCTATCATTCTAACCCTCAAAATCTCAACTCCAGCTAGAAAACAGGTTGGCAAATCACATGCAACACAAACCAAAGTTCTAAGAAATAAACAATACTGGGACACTAAAAGAGGGTGGTTTAATCTCGCAACCAATCAACAGCAACTCCCTTCTATTGGTCTCCAGCTCCCTTCTCTGCATTTGCTGGCAGACTAATACTTGCAAACTTGACATAACTTAAGAATGGAAAATTCCAAAAGGCTGGTTAGGCTGTAAAACCTTCATTTTTCTAACAACAGTATTTCATCTGCTTCTTTAAATAATCTAAAAGCCCAAAACAACCAATGATAATAATCTAAACCCGAGTGTGTGAAATTCTCACTGGGAACTGGCAGGATCCTGGTAAAATCTGCCTACATGGGTGACCTGAGAGTCTACCTCCTGAGCAGACCAGAGTGAAGATGTTACCTTTCTCTAAGGAGACAGAAGTTCTGGCCTTGTGAAAAATGAGCTCGAAATGGTCTAATCCAGTGTGCCAAATCTCAGCACAGACCCAATAAGAAAACCCTGCTGAAAGACAATAGATGAATAAGAGGAACTGGCATGGGCAACTCTTGTAGAACACGCCTGACTTTGGAGCCCAGCATCACATGTCTCCAAGAGAGATGTCCAGAAGATGAAAGCATTATGAAATAAACAGCTAAAACATGCAATATTTAACCTCTAACACCAAAGGACAGCCATCTTTCCTGGCCTGTCTCCTGTCCTGCAGAAAAGGAACTGGTCCTGGAGTAGGAGGATGTTGATGATAAGTCAACATTGTGGGTGTAAATATCAAAGTGTGCACCTCTTAGGCCTCAGCCTTTTCTTGGGCCCCTTACATGACCCAGGATACTGAATTACCTTGCTTTGGAATCCCAGGGATGTCTTCGAAGGTGAGAGTCCGTAGTGATGGTCTCCAGAAAGCATAAGACTCCACCAGGGCTTCCAATCCCATTCTACATGGAAAGGTAAGGACAAATGGAGTCTAGTTAGGAAAGGTTGGGGTTTTCACCAAATATGCATCTGAATAAACACCATGGTATTGGTAATGCTGTACACATTATACACTCAGTGGCAAAAAGCAATGCTTCACACAGGTGCTATGGGAGCACATTCCACTCCTTCAGCCAATAGTTTTTAAGGTACCAGCCCACTTGGGCATGGTCTCTGATACTCTAAAAGCAGCTGTAAAGCGTGCACCCTCTCTCTTGCTTCCAGCTCCTGCTTCTGCTTCTGGCTGCTAGACTCTGTTCCTGTTCAAGCAGAGGACTTTTATCTAGGACAGTGATCTGTAAGTTTTTCCCTTAAATAAATAACCCTTTTATTATTCATAATTCTGAACTGGTGTGGGATTATTTTTTGCCTTCCATCATCACAGAGGGATGTAGGGAAGAAAATGGAAACCTACCAAGATGCCTGCCAAGATTCTCAGGACCCTAAAGCTAGTGCGTGGACCTGAGGAGCTGAGTCCATATCCTGGCTACTGTGAGTCCATGGCTCTGTAGCGCTCTGGGGCTTTTCTTCCTGTCAAAGGAGTCTGCCCACTGATAATGAAGGAGATAGTTAAAAAACATCTTTATGTCAAGTTCTCTTTTCTAAGAGACATTTCTGCATTTCTGCCATCATTCAGTAGTACCTCAGGAGCTAGCTCAGAGGAAGAACCAATCAAAGAAAGCCAACAGGCCAGGAGGGGGCAGCACTGAGCTCCCATTCAGCTTTGCACAGTGTGCTGCGAAAGGGTGGAAGGTGGTAAAGCTATCTATTTTCTATACAGATATAGTAGCAACACTGTAAGTTCTTCTACAGCCTCACCATCCACACTTAATGAACTGATGTGTAAAGTGACAAACTTGGTGGCAGACTATTTCTATCTCATCTGTGTATTTTAAAACAAAAGCAACTACTCTAAATGCAAACATAAATAACTTCCTACCATAGTGATTCAGTCTTCCTTCCCTCTTATATGTGGAGGCTAAGGAATACAACCTGGGATCCGGGGTCTGAGCCTTTCCCTTCAATCAGCCATTCTCAAGACAGCCTGGGACTTCACTATTCATCTTCAACCACTTCAACCCTAAGCAATTTGTTAGAAAGATAACACGGTCAGGGCCAGGGCGCATCTCGGTACTTTACCATGTATCTAGTGTCTTAGTCAGGGTTTCTATTGCTGTAACAAAACACCATGACTGAAAGCAAGGTGGGAAGGGAAGGGCTTATTTGGATTACACTTCAACATTGCTCTTCACCCCTCAAGGAAGTCACGACAAGAACTAAAACAGGGCAGCATCCCGGAGACAGGAGCTGATGCAGAGGCCATGGAGGAGTGCTGCTTACTGCTTGCTTCCCCTGGCTTGCTCAGCCTGCTTTCTTATAGAACCCAGGACCAGCCCAGGGATGACACCACACATCATGGGCCGGGCCCTCCCCCACTGATCACTAATGGAGAAAATTCCTTAGATCTGGGTCTCATGGAGGCATTTCCTTAGCTGAAGCTCCTTCCTCTCTGATGGGTACAAAACAGCCAGTGTATCTAGGATGCACAAAGACCTGGGTTCATCCTCAGCACTACAGAAACAGAAAAACCTTCATCTGGGTAAGGTTCTACCTGGAAATTTCTTGTGACTGTTAACATTTCTTTACTATTTTCAACTCAGCTGCTACCTCCCTGCACCCACAAACCATGAACAAAGAACTAAGGCCAGAGAAAACCTCCTGCCAGCCGTACGACCTCGTCAACACAGTGAAAGCTCCTCAAAGAGCAGCAACGATTTACGCAAGGAAAACATCTCACATCGCCATCCTTCAAGGTTTTACACCTCCTGTTGCCGTGAGCTTGCATGGGGACCTTCCTAATTTCTTCAGTCTCTGAGGAGCCATCACTAGCCCATACAGAGGCTACCGCAGTCTGCCACAGGGAAAACACCCCCAGCTGTTTCTCCCGGGCTATGTGGGTGGGAAGAGAGGAGTCTGACCTCTGATATAATCACTGTGTCACAGAAAGGACTGTATGGGGTACATACACATGTATGTACTAGCCTGGAATCAGAAGAACCAGTGACTCCTAGTCACTCCAACTCATTTGCCTTCCCTGGACTTCAGTTTCCAGAGAAGTAAATTGAATTATAAAGCTCCAAAGCAATATTATAACCACCTATAATACATTTCATTCTAAATGGCTTTTATTTTACTTTACTTTTTGTAAATCAGATACCATACCTGTGGCCAAACTACAAATCCCCAGAAATCATACTACTCAAGAACATTTTCTTTATGGTAAAATAATTCTTTCTGTGAAGTTTGCGGCCCTGGTCTGTCTCAATACTGTGTTATCTGTAGGTTTTATTTAATACTGGACTAATGAGTGTTGAGTATTGCTTTGATGGTCTCTCTGTATTTAGCTTAAACCAATACTAAGTCTTTACTGCTTTCAAGAGAAAAACAATTTTTGTTAAAGAATATTAGTGCACACCTTTATTTTAAAAACAAACTACCTACTTTTTATCCTCATGCAAGTTAATTTTAATAAAGGTTGTTTTGGATAGTGAAAATACCAATATAATTATGAAACTCTTTTACTAAAACCAGAAGTTTGTAGACTCATAGATGCATTTTGCTGTTTTATTTATTTTAGCGATGTTAACTGATTTATGTTTCAAATCCACAAATCAAATTCATAGGGAGAAGTTACTGAGCAGAGCAAATATTTATGCTTAAAGTGACAACTTGGAGGGGACACCCTACTACCAGCATTCTGATTGGGAGCTATTGATACGTTGCCCAAGGCTGCTACTTCACACTGCCAATTCCACCGAGGATTTCAGAGATTTTGCAGGAAACAGTTATAAAATATTTATTAGTTGAACCTGGACTTTTGTTAAAAAGCCTTCATTTTCTCCAGTAATGGAGACTTTTCCCATCTAGTTAAAGGGAAGATGAAAGGTCTCTCCTGCAGGAGAGCAGCCAAGGCGATAATTTATACAAGGTGCCTTTGAACAGCCTCCACATCAACCAGCACCCTCATTTATGCTATCAAATGGCTGAGTTTATTTAGTAAAATGGTTATGCTTTTCCTGAAGTATTTAAGAGAAGAAATTTTTGTACCTTCCTGAGTAAAAACTTTTATAGGGTCAAACCTAAGGCCCAACTGCGGGACGGAGCTATTCTCAGCACATAAATTCACTCACGGAGCAAACGCCTGCAGGGGGCTGCAAGGGCCGAAGCTACTGATTCCCGTAAAACAGGCCACAGTGCAACAAGCAGCCAGAGAAGGACGCTTTTTAATTAAACAGAATGGTGTTTATAAATCTAAGCAATCATACGCCTGTGTTTACTTTGTGTCCTGATCAACTTGTTTATTTCATATATGAGGGAAATAAAAATAAAATTTTGTTTTCAAAAACAGTAAAACTGCACAGCAGAACCAGGGAAAATAAAGGAATATTGTGGATATTTTTCATAGACTTTCCTCTATTAATATTTGAAAAAATATTATGTCCCTCTATGCCCTCAGAGACACTACACTTTCAATGAAGCCTCTCATGGAATACGGGTTCTTTTTAATTTTTTAAGAAAAATAACACATAACTTTGAAATATTTTAAGTTGGCGGCTTTTTTTTCACACTGTTAAGGTCAGTTTTTTTTAAACATGGAGCAGTATTCCATGAGAAAAGGTGGAAACTTTATTTCCACCTTTATTTAACCAGAAAGTTCTAACGTTGTGCTTCTCAGCCTTCCTGATGCTGCAGCCCTTGAGCACAGGTCCTCAGGTTGTGGTGGCCCCGCAACCATAACATTATTTTCATTGCTACTTCATAACTGTAATTTTGCTACTGTTATGAACTGTAATGTAAACATCTGTGTTTTTCTGTGGTCTTAGGCAAACTCTGCAAAAGGATCATTTGACCCTTAAAGGGGTCTCAACCCACAAGCTGAGAACCACGGCTCTATATAAACACAATGCACTTCACCTGTAGCAAGACAATCACTTGGAGCAAAATAAGAATTTTGAATTTTAACAAAATTCAGAGTGTTAAAACATAATTCATTATTTCTGTGTGCTGATTTAAAACATTACAGGTTTTATTAGAATCAAAAGAAATGATGCAAAGCACCATTTGATGACAAGCCTACGTAATTCCAAACAGCCAAAAGGGAAGGGAACCCATGTCAAACCTAGCCCGTGACCTCCAAACTGAACAACAGGCTTCGTGGTTTATTTTCACCAATTAAACTGAGGATTTTTAATGGCACAATTGAAGCTACCAAATCTTTTCATTACACTGGCACATCTAGAATTCCTCCTTAAATTTTATCTTATGAACCCATCATCTAGCTTCTTTTAAAAAATTTATTTATTTATTATGTATGCAGTATTCTGCCTGCATGTATTCCTGCAGGCCAGAAGAGGGCACCAGATCCCATTATGGATGGTTGTGAGTCACCATGTGGTTGCTGGGAATTGAACGCAAGACCTCTGGAAGAGCAGCCAGTGTTCTTAACCACTGAGTCATCTCTCCAGTCCCATCATCTAGCTTCTTATAGAAATGTCACTTGTTGTTACTTTTTACTTGTTGTTTAAAATATATTTTAAGACTATTCATAAGCCATTGCCTCATACTGAACCTCTCTCCACTGTCAGTAGCTGCGAGTGTCCCAGACTAATCAGCAACTTGGGCATGGCTTCTGGTATTTACTCTCAGAGCCTCAGTGGGTCCTCCTATAGGACTTTTAATACATAGTTTTCCTGCTGATGAAAAACATTAACTAAAGCCAATGCAAGACTCTAAAGAGTTGTTCTGATGTTCACAAGAAGGGTTTACCCAAACATTTCCAAGGCAGAAAAAGATACACTTCACAGTTCCCTTCTACCACCACACTCATCAGTTTAGGGCTACTAAGTCTTTCGCTCAATCTCCAAAACCATCCCTGAAAAGCAAGATAACTAGAAGCGTAATACAACAACCGCCAGGCACAACTTTTCACCGCAGTGAAACATAGCCAAAAAGACATTAAGCAATTTCAGGGCAAGAGATAAATTTGTTAACTCCTGCAAACCTTCTCACAGAGGGAAGCACTTCAAAGGACTCTCTCCTATTGGCCAGTCTTGTTGATCCTCCTAACACTAACTGAAAGGTCCCTCTAGTCTCTTTGACTCTTAGTTGCCTTTTAGTACTACAGCTGTGTGTTGCTTAGGTAACAGTACTGTAAACGAGGATGACACGGAGTCTCTTTGGCACATTTTGAGCCCTGTCTGTCACCTATCTTGACCGCCTAATCAGCTGAAAACACTGGAAATCTAAAATATTACCTGATTGCTTTTCCTTCTGAAGTTTCAGGTGAAATTGCTCCTTGATGACTGAGGGTTTTCAGCAGACAAACCAGTCAGTGCCAGTTTCAAAACACATCAGAATAATTTGGGAGTGAAGTCATAAAGTTCAAATGTTTCTTATTATAAAAATGTATGTATGATATGCACATCAAAGCCTTACCTGGAAGGGCATTTAGAGACTGTTCCTCTATTATCACTTTCTATGACCAGCAATTAGTTTAGAAAACATAACGCTGAACTTTACTGAAATAGACTTATATCGATAAATTTAGAAACTTGCAGCAAACAAACTGGGTGATCTATTCTTGATAAAAATGATAGAGTAGAGTTAACTGTTGTTGCTGTCCCACTTAGTGCGAACACCGTAAAACACAACACAGAAAAAAATAATAAGTGTGTGGCTGTCAATAGGGCCAAGACAAATTTGAAAACTGAAAAAGTTTGGGTCTTTTGGAAATGTAAAATGATTTCATATTCCAGTTGAAAATCTGAGTTAATAAGAGAATATCATACTCTTATCACATCACACAGAATCAATAGACAGTGTGTCAGCACTAAGAACATTCTAAACCAAAAAAAAAAAAAGAGAGACAGAAAGAACCGTTTCTTGAACTATGAAGACACAGGGGTCAAAGGGTCGGCTGCTGTATGGCCTCTCCAGAAATAACATATAATCTACACGCCAAGAGCTTGTATCTTCACCCCAGCCTCACATATTAAAGTTCACCTTAGGGCAAGTCATATGATTACACTCTATACCTAAGTTACCTCCAAGACACAATGTTTACCAACTAAAATTCTCATCAGAAGTGATTCCAACACTATGTTTATTAAGTTAACCTTTAAGCTCATAACAGAAAAAAATCACACTAAAACTTTATATATTTTTACAACCAGGAGATTTCACTAGCACTTGCCTGTTCCTCCCGGAGTCTCGAAAACCTTTGGCAAATGGATTCCTGTCTATCTTAAGGCGAGTAATCTGTAGCATAGAGAAGAAATCACATTAAATCTTACATAAACCTTACAGAGCATCATTTAAAGTTAAGATAACTGTAGAACTACCGACAATCCAAAATTTAACTGACAGAGTATTTGTATGTGTGTATTCCTCTCTCTAGATTTAATATCCTGACAGTGAAGATAAAAGATTTCAGAAGTCATCTGGAACAGTTATCTGCTGTGAAAAAGTTATTTCTTCACTCATTTTCCATCTTAATACATGGACAAAGGCTTATTTTGTTTTGAGTATGTCTGCAGAAAGAACCTCAATTGAATAGCCTCCTGCCACATTGTCCTATTTGACCATCCACTCAAACTGAAGTTACTCCCTTCAACTCTAGCATATGGTTTAACCCCAATTATCTTGCAGTGCTGAGAACTGAGTGCCAACCAGTAGCCTGAATTTATTGACAAACTCTGAGCTGGTTTGCCTTCTTCAGAATCGGGAGTCCCCACACTCCCTAACCTTATTGACACAGCGTTTTTTCTTTGTCTCTCCCTTACCCTTTGCTTTATTCTTTCATCTCTTATCTGTACAGTACTAGCCAGTCATCGAACTGTAATGATTCTAAACAGAGGCAGCTCTGACTTAAAGCTTCTAACAGAGCAAAATCATACGAAAGTGGCAGAAATAAATGCTAGCTTCAAAATACTTAAGTATTTTTTCTTTTTTTTAAATATTCTTTTATTTTTCATTCAAAAAAATTTACACTTCCTCCCCTTCTCCCAGTTCCCTCCCACTCCCCCATTAACCCTCCTCCCTCCCCCTGCTTCCTTAAAAAAAAAAATAAAAAATAAAAGCAGCAACTCATGCTTTCGGAACTGGATTTTAATATCGACCATATTCTGTCCTGATATTTGCATGAATAGATATGTGCACGTATGGAACAAAATTGTGAGGAGTATGCACATAATTGTATAGAGTGCAATTTTCATTTAATATTTTATTGTAAGCTTCTAATGTCATGTATTTTCCAAATGATTATTTTGACTGTCTAATAGGTAAATAGTTGCAAAATTTAAAAAAAAAATACTTATGTAGTTTCCAGTTGTTGCCTCAAAATTGGCTTCTTGCCCACTAAGATCTGAAAGTCTAGAAGAAAGTAGTTTAAAATATCTTCACTGTCTCCATTAATTTTGGTTTGGGCTTACACCATCCAAGACTTGACATTTGAGTAACACTTCTGTTTCTTAGTAGATCTGTCCTTTGCACAGAGGCATGCAGAGCCTATTCCTTATCTTTTGCTGTCTAAATTCCTGGTCTTCTGAAATCTATGACATTAGTGAGCATGTTTGTGATCACATTAACCTGCTAAGAATGAGACTGGCTGGGTAGCATCGTGGAGATGGAAGGCCTCCCTGGAACCTCATTTCCTGGCCTGTGCATGCCCTTAGCCTCGTCGGTCTTGCAATACTTCAGACACATGAGCTCTGTAAGATATCGTCTTAGTATGTGGCTACAACTACATTATAAATGATGTTATGAAAGCTTGCTGATTAATTTATTATTAATTAATTGCCATTCTATCACTGAAAAGAATTTTCTATTACAGACTATATTAAAGCTCAACTCTCTGTTCATTAATGTTTAAATAACGTTAAATAATTTAAATATTTCAGTTGTTAGTTATGAGTATAGATTTATACTTTTCTAAAGCACCTTTCTAAACAAAAATAAAGCTCTGTTATTATCATCATTATTTTTAGTGCTAATATTATCAGATTTATTCAACATAGGTTAAGTATGCCATACCAAGTTTTATGCAAACTCCTCACTTATTATAGCAACTTATTCACAGCTATTACCCCAGTTTTATGTTTTCTTTAAAAGCAATACTTTAAAAGTTATGTACAATGGTTCATGAACCCAGCATACAGATATCACACTGACATTAACCAGAGAGTCTTTATAAATTTCCTAAATTCTTAAAAATGCTAGTTCTGAAAAATTAAAAACTGAATGTGGTAGCATTGCCCATTTCTATTCTAATTTGTTGACTCTTAACTAATTTGTTGGTATTTGCTGAGCAGTGCCCTGCACCACAATGTGCCAAGCGTCTGTGTGTGCATGCATGTGTGCATGTGTCCATGCATGCGTGTGTGTGTGTGTGTGTGTGTGTGTGTGTGTGTGTCTGCACTGGACAACCAATAAGAGGGCTTGACACTCACATTCTTGACCCATGTAAAACAACCTTAAAGAAACACAATCATTTGCCCATATAAAAATAGAAACATTTCACTTCTCAAATTATTTAAACCATTATAAAAGCATCACTTCAAAATTGCCGATCTCTCAGACTATAATGCATATCAGTACCCTGAATAATAGTTTAAATCATAGTTAAATGAAACATCCCTTTAAAAATATACAAAAGGAATGTATAGGATAAACCCATCTGAAAATTTTCTTATAATTCATGGGCTGCAGTATTAAAATCACATCTCATGCTGTAAGATACAACTAGCTTTTCATATTTTACTTGTCTACTGTTTAGGCAAGTAACATGCTTTCTAATTTTAATTATGACACTATGATTCAATGTCTCAGATGGAAAATAAAACTGCACTGCTAATTGCAAGATATATGCTCAGTTGAAGTCATCACTAGAGTAGCCTGCTTGGGAACTTATGGACTAGGGGTTGTCACTGTGTGCACACATGTGTACACTGTGGGCATCATGTATGGCAAATGTTTTATAGTACTCCTAACATTTGGATATAGCAATATGGAGAGCAGGAGTCTAGCAAGAGGACTGCTGGAAACAATACCTGCTGATTCTGGTAGGCGGTGACAGTGGTGAAGACTGTTTCTGGGAAGGAGAATGCCTTCACTCCCTCCCCAGAAGGAACAGGCTTGATGGGGGAAAGATCGTCCCCACAGTCTTTACGGATGACATGCACGCGTGGCTGGTATTTGTGCATAGAATGAAGAATAATCTAGATCAAGGGGGAAAAGCCACATTAAACAGGAATCACTCTCTATTTGACGACATGCACAAATATGTAATAAGTTCTTGCATGAAAGTTACATTTCTGAAGATCCAGGAAGTTAATTTAACAAAATACAGCACAGCTGCAGGGAAAGGCTAGGAAGCCATCTGTAACATTTATATAAAAATACAAATCACTTTAAAGAAACCCTCACTACAGCCCAGGGAAGTCAACATGAAATTTCTATTGCTTAAAATACAATAATATATTCATAAAGATTTTATTTATAATGAGCTGAATTAGACCAATGAAACTAAAAATGAGATTGAAATGATCTTTGTACCAAATCCACCTCTTGAAGGACCCACACAAGAGTTTCTCCTTCATCAGTGATAGCACACACAGGGAGGACACCTTACTGTCTCCTGAGCTTGTTCTGCAAAATCTCTGGTTTGTTGGAAGAGTACAGTAGCCATGTTCTCATCAACTCTCACTGGAGAACAGAGAACCTACCCTTCCGAGTCTCTCGTGTGGTCTCGCAACCCCTCTCAGATTTGTCCTAAGGTATTGCTCCACATTCATAAAAGCTTTTCACACACAAAGATGTGCATTACATAACCCAGGGCAGTGGAAGACCTATAAGCCACTTATATGAGTAGATTAGCATTACCAATAGAAATTTACATCGTGAGATATGGTATTCCCAAGCTGTTGCTAATGGTAAATTTCGGCAAATTTCAGTCGATATAATAAAATTGCTTGCTTTTAAACTTTTTTTCCTGGTTTTTTGAGACAGGGTTTCTCTATGTAATAGACCGTGCTGTCCTGGAACTCGCTTTATAGATCAGATTGACCTTGAATTTAGAGATCTGCCTGCCTCTGCCTCCTGAGAGCTAGGATTAAAGGTGTGCCCTACCATGCCTGGCTTTGCCTTTAATCTTAAAATGGTAAAAATGGTACCTAACTGTTTAGACATATTTTATGACTAATTAAAACTGAGTATAGTGGATTCATACAGAGATATGAACAGTGATCACCTCTGATGATGGCATCACAGGTAGGTATGTGTGTGCATGCACGTTCCTGTGTATGTGTATGCATAGTGTGTGTATAATTGTGCACAAGCATGCACATATACATATATATGCCTTTTATGTTGCAATACTTTCACAAACAGCAGGTTTTTTATTTGTTTCTTGGAGTCTATATTCAGATACTCATAATTTACTTTAGCTAACAAGCATGCAGTTTTTCTGAACTATAAGCTTTAAATCCATGGTTTTGGTTATTATGAATCTAGAAGGAAAACACCTAAACAAAAGTCACAGGAAACATGGTGTTTGATGTGCTTCATTTTGTTCAGAATGTAGGCAGTTTAATAAGCCAACTTCAGAGCCTTTGGTCAGCTCAAACACAAACAGCCCTGTACTCGGAGAATGTGTCTGTCATGAGAGCATGACTTTATTCTCGGGATAGCCAACCCTGCAGTCAAGGGCTCTGCTTTTGTTTATTCCCTATGGTTTTCTTTGTGCCAAGTGGAAGACACACTTGAGAAGTAGATCTAAAGATCTTGCCAACCAGACAAGCCTCTGAAGGAAGCAGTATGAATACAAGAAAATGCAAAATGGAAAATAGTCCTCATGAGGGAGACACAGACAGCAATCCACTACATTTTTCTAGGACCAAGGGCATAATTTGAATGAACTATTAGTAGCTTTGACCAAAAAAAAAATTAAATAAGTAAAATTATACAGTATAAACACTGTGTTGCCTATACCAGAGATATGTACTATTTTTTTTTCAAAAGCTTTTGCTGGCTGTGCACACAGCCGTCACATGAAAGGTATGCCTTGCTGTGAGTCAGGATGAAAGTTTGGAAAACGCAGAAACAAAGTTATACTCAAAGAGTCTAGCCATTAGCATTGTCTAGTGAACAGATTTTCAGTGGGTGAGGAATGTCTTTTGTTTATTTTCTTATTACTAGATTATGTCGGCTAATTCTGTTTTTAACAGATATCTAAATCTCAGCTTCTATCCTTAATGCAGTTTATATCCTTGCAGGTTTTTTATTTTTTCTGAGATGTCATGGTGGGGGGAACAGCAGAGGGGCAAGCTGCATTTTATTCCAACTTCCGGGTAAAAGCATAGCTATGTAATATTTAGGGTTAAGCTTCAACTTTCTTTTTTAAATGGTAAGTTCTACAGAACCTAGAGACTTCCATGTCTTCACAGCTCCCTAGAACCAGGGCCAGTTTTCTTTCCCTTCCTGTCTATGTACCTTCCTTAAGAGTTTACACCATGTGGGCAGGCACAGGTCTACTCCCAGCCCAATACAGGAAACACAAGAATGATTTTGAACCTGTGAATGCAGCTTGTGTCTCAGTCCCCACCTGCAGACCTAACTGTCCTGGTCCTTTTCCTGTGACTTATTATTGTAGAAGCATACCCTTCTCAATGTTAACATGAAATAGCAAACTTATTACTATCATAGCACACTCTTTTCAGTATTAACATAAAATAGCAAATGACCACGTTAAAGTAATAACTTTAATGTTCATTTTAACTTGGCACTCCTTTGTTTAACTAACTTTCTCTTTGGAAAACTGTCCTGCAATAGATATCTTTGGGGGTTGAAAAGTTTGAAGGAGAAATCTTCCCCTTCCCCAAGCTAAAAACGTCAGTGGCTCATAAATGGCAGGACCTAGAAACTCCAAGAATCCCTTTAGAAGTCATTTTCCAGAGCAGAAAAAAAATCAAAGATAAAATATTCCACACAAATTAGCAAAGAGTATACATTGGGACAAAGTGACTGGGAATGGAGATAATAAATGTTTCTTTCTCGTTTACAGTCTCGTTTTATGAAGACTGTTCTCTGACACCACCTGAGCTTCCATCTCTGGGTCCCACATGATGGAAAGAGAGAAGTGACTTTTGCAAGGTGTACTCTGATCTTTAGATTTGTGCAATGGCATGAAGGGACACACAACCTCAATACCCAAAAAACACAAAAAACTGTCCCATTTATAATAATAGTAAATCAACAATATCTTCTTCACTTAGTAGGATGTGTGGGACCATTGGCCTTTTAAAAATGATCATAATTATAACTCAAACAATTATATCTTGTGTGTACTTTCTATGCTGTCTGATCTGTTTAGACAGAATTTGGGCTGACTATAATATTAGAAAAAGCATACAGGCCTGTGTCCACAAACACAGAGTGCTTTCCCACTCATAGGCTTCTATATGCTTTTCTACTTTAAAGACTGGATTTGAGGGGTTTGGATATGGCTTAGTAGTAAAGCACCTGCCCTGGGCTTAACCTCTAACACTGCTAACTAATTAATTAATAATAACGTAGGTTTACATCAAAAGCATACTTATTTATCTGACATGTCAATTGTGCTTCAAGTCTAACAGACAGGGTGTCTAGTTGTTCAGCTTGACAGTGGAACTGAAATTTTTCTAGATGACAAACTCTCGAGATAAGATTAGATTTGTACCTAGTCTTATTATAACTTGATATGCTGTGTTTGATTGAAATCCTTGGGAGGCCTGCCCTTTCTTGAAGGGAAAGGAAAAAGAGTTGATCTAGGAAAGGGGTGCTAGGGGGAGAGGGAAACTGTGGTCAGGATGTAATATATGACAGAAGAATAAATTTTTATAAAAAGAGTGGATTAGGCCAAGCAAATGACCTAAAAGGACCAAATTGACACCACCCCAGCCCTACCCCCCTTCTTGCATGTTTTATAACACCAGCTACACATCACTTTAAACAGTGTTGAAACTTTATCAGTCAATCACAGGCATTGTAGAATTTTTCCTTTTTGCTCTTAGGTGATAGTGTGTTTCAGGCCCTCCTTAAATACATACTTTCAAGTTTGTCAGCTTCCTTGGGTCTCTAATTCCAATACAACCCAGAGGAAACAAGACCTTAGGGAGTGGAACCGACATGCCCGGGATCACTGATGTGATGTCCTCAACCATTCCAACTTCCTTCCCCACAAGAGAGCTCAGCTACCTTTCCTGCATCATCCTGCTTTCCTGTCTGGTTTTTCAAGGAGAAACAGTAAGAGAGTGTGGGCATGTGTGTTACAAAGTCATCAGAAATGGAAACACTCTCTCTCCTATGAGCCCATGACTGTGACTACCTCTCAGGGCCCATTGCCAGTCTCCGGCAGTGTGGTACGGATGCTGCTCCTGTCTATGGTACACCATCAAATGTCTTCTTTTCAGAGAGATGCTCATGGACATACTTTCCTCCAGAGGATGGATTCCAAGAAAACAAGGAGGCATGCATGTGGTGAGAAACTGCCATCCAAGCATGTGAATCCCCTGCACAAGGGCAGCCCAAGAACCAGCCTTAGTGTCTACCACAGCCAGCACACAGCTGGCAAGACCCCCCAAGGAACAAAACGGACTACAAAGTTACCACAGTATCCAAGGAGTTGCTATGGCTCTGAGGGATACTGCCCCTCGCTTTCATTTTCTTTTCTGAACCAGGTCTGGTATTTGGCAAACTGAAAAGTTACTTTGGGGTACACACATCATGTCATGTGGTCAGAAGTCTACAAGGCTTTGATTCCTGTGATCACCTTATGCTAACTTAGTAAAACTCCCAGGGCCAGAGTGCTCACATCACAAAGCCGCGTACATGTATACCTTTAGCACTGCAAAATGGGGGGCGGGGAATCAAAATTTAGGAAAGGAATTTAGGAAATTAACTATTGCATGTACAGTTTTATTAGAGGTGACAATGACTTCTTTCAGAATTGATGGAATGATAGAAAGCAAAAGACTAAAAGGACAAAAGTCCCCGAGGGTCTCCAGTACGTCCCACTATGACAGTGCTGCCTTCTTAGAGCCGAGTCCCAGATGGTGGCACAATTACAGGCACATTCCCAATCTCTAATCTGCTTCCACTGCGGCCATCAAGCAGAGCACTCACAGGAGAGGACTTCCGGCGCTCCTCCCAGTCTCTCTGAGCTGGGATGAACATCGGAACCTCTATGAGCAGACAGGAAGACAGTCGGCAAACTCCCTTCTCTTCCATCTAGACAAGAAACTCACAAAGCCAGTCTCTCCCATCAGTGTCCGTGATCATGCGCAACAGTCTTCAAGGACACAGCTTGGGAACTGTTTCCCCTGCAAGCACTAACCTCCCCAAGGCAATGCCCCCACTTCTTGATCTCACCCAGTTCCCAGGTGCTCCCTGTGCACATTCTCTGTACCGCCTGATCAAAGAGAGTGCATCCTGTCGCAATCACAGCAGAAAAGTCACCAGCAGACAGAACATTTCCTTAATTTTAACCGTTCTTTGCTGCTTTTATAAATTTTCCTAATAGCAAGATTATTTATGTGCAAGTAACTGAACTTCAACTTGGAACTGTTCTTTTACGTTTTAAATGAATAACAGTGTGATGGTTAATTTTATCTATTAACTTGGCTAGGACACAATATCCATAGTTTTGGCCAAACAGCACCAAGATATTGCTGTGAAAGCATGACTCAGAGATAAACAGTCAGTAGACTCTGTGAAAAGCAGATTAGTAGCAGTGAGTAGCCACCATCCAATCAGCTGAAGGCCCTGAGAGAAAACAGAGTAAAGCCCCTGGAAGATGAGAAAACTCTGATAACAGACTACCTTCAGATTCAAGCCACAGCTTCACCCTTCCTAGGTCCCCCAAACATGTGCCAACTCTCCCACAATCACATAAACCAATATTCATATTTATTTTGTCTCTCTCTCTCTCTCATATCCTCCTCCTCTCTTTCTGTACTCTCTCCCACCTTTGTCTCTTTCCTCTCTGTCTCCTCTCTCTCACACATATATCTATATATCTATCTATATATATGAGACATACACATATATAACTATTTTCTCTATATGTATATATGCATTACACATACATATGCACATATTATATTTTTGGAGAATGTTCTTCTAGATAAAAGCTGTTAAAATTGCAAATCTAAAATCATAGTTAGGTTTATAAATCTATATATAAAATTTGGTATGGTACATACCATATATAAAGTCAGTACCTGAAACTAAAAGAATTAGAATTAAAAGATGATTATATTTATTTGAGTGCTTTATTAGAATATGGTTTGAGGTACAATTATCTCTTTAAAAATATACTCTTAAACTGTAGAATTCAGAAAATCCAACAAACAAGGATTTGAAAGCAAGCAACACCACATAGCATTTTGTCTAAATTTCCTACTAAAAGGCAGAAAAATAGATCCCTCTGACGAATGTGCTATCAATAGTTCAGTCAGACAGAGGAGCCTGATACTGTTTTCAACACTAAAACCAAATGAACCATAAATGCTCAACTTGATTATGGAATTGTAAAAATAAAAAGAAGGAATGTGAAGTCATATATGAAAATATATGAAGAAATGAAATGTCTTTCTTTGATTCCGTTTTAAATCATAGAGAGACCACAAAAGCATTGCCTTGTGAAATCTTGCTGGCTGTGTGTTTACATGTAGATGCTGCCTTTGTCATAGGAAGGTTAGTACCCCAAGGAGCTCCCCAGGGCACTTAAGGTCCTGTCTAGACATTCGCTAACCGCAGCGCAAGCTGCGTGAATGTGCATTGCAGTTTGCAGCTTTATTTCAAGTGACTTATTTACAAATAAGTGAGGTGTCTTCTTTATTTGGGAAATGAGGAAGTTGGTAAAGGCATTTCAGTTCACTTTCATCAACTCTACACACCTAACCGAAATGCTGGCTTTGAACAGGAATGAGCATAACCCGGAGGTAGTGAGTTATTAAAACAATAATGTAGAATCCTGCCTAAGTCAGCAAGCTGTTAACAAGGACTGTCTTTTTGGAACAGCTGGCCTTGTCCCACATATCAGGTTTCAGCAGCTTCAGGAGTAAAGGGAATTATAATATACTCGACACAATAGCTGTCACTGCAAAACAACTGGGAACTTGCAGATGGAGCAGACAAACAACGTAGGCCCAGGTCATTACTGTGGTGAACCTCAGTTGGGAAAAGAGCTGGATACAGAGAGGACACAATAAATCATTGCTGACCAAACTTCCAAGCACATTTCAGTATAATAATTAGCTCCTCGTGGGATTTCACATAAATGTTTTGGTTAAAAAAAAAAAAAGTCTCTCCGCCTTGGGTCCTTTCATTCCAATATCTGGTTTAAACCTATTAAATGCTTTATGGGACACTTCAGTTATAGATAGGCATGGTCTCTGATGCAAGTACAACCTTGATTTGACATGTACTGTTCACATACTGACCAAACAGAAAGAGTTGTTACAATCTTAGCAGTTTTTAGCAAGGCACTGGGCTGTGTCGCCTGCTGGTTCTTCCAAAGAGGCTGTCTACTTACATGGCCTTGATCATCCAGTTCATTGTTGGTAAGCTTCAGCTTGTCGAAGCTGATCACTTGCCGCATCCAAGTCTCCCCAGAGGCAGGCGAGTCTGGATGAATATACACCCTGGGTGGCACAGGGGAATCAGCATTACCTGCCACCATCCATTTAGAGCTGTGGTAAACATACCTACAAGGCAAAGACAAAACTGTCAAATGTGGACTACCCCAGCTCTTGGAATTACCAACCAAGACCAAGTGTGCACCCTTTTCTAAATACAAACTTACATCTCTGTACACACAATAACTTTTGAGATTGTACGGGGTGGGGGGGCAATGGACTCAGAGTAAACATCATATTGACAGCTTAGTGAAAATATACAGGCTGTCTCCCCCATACACACCATGTATCTTGACTCTAATGCATTACGCTTGCAATACCAATAATTTCTATTCTGGTATTTTTCATCTGAATATTTAATTGACCCGAAGACACTATGAAGTTGTCAATCTCACCTCTGAGAAAGTCTCAAATTACTTCAGTGTCATATTGTAAAGGTTTCTATTTCCTGAGAGGTCACTCCCCTTTTTGGCTCTGAACAGCCTGGTGGAATAAACAGTTGAGGAGGCAAGAGGAAAATGCCACACTGTTTCTTGGGGGAGAGTTAGTCATTTTAACCTTTATAATTGTTTTCCCCAATTCTTTAACACTATAAGCAGAGGATAAAAAAAATCTGGGATAATTTAAATTTTTGAGGATTTATAAAATGTATGCTGTCATTAATCTTTCTTGCTTCTCTTTCTTGTTCATTCAAAGAAAATTACTTGTTAGCAAATACTAGCTTCCAACTACCAATATTCAACATACAAAGCACACTTGGTTAGTACAGCCAATTAATGTTATTCTCACAGTTAAGAACCACAATAGCTTATTCTGTGTTTTAATACGCACAAATAAATTGACTTAGCAAGAAAAACATTTAAATAATAAAAATTTCAGGAATAAACAAAATCTTAAAATTTAGCTGAATATTCAGATTATTCAATCGGCGAATGTGAATTTAAAACTAGAAAGTAGCAGATCGATGAAATGATTGCGATTATACACTTAAGATAGATCTATTGCCTCCTGCTCATGGGTTAAGATACTGCACACAATTTATAGTGATAATGTTCAGAAATACCTGGGTAGCAAACACACATCTTTTTAAAAAGCATGAAACATTTTCTTACATCTGTCTTTGGTGAAGCTCTTCATCTCAACTATGGCTACATATTTCAGTGAGCTCAACTGCAAGCCCGCTATCCTTTGCATTTTAAAATATATAAGCACAGCATTTAAATTAATTTTCAAAATTTTCCTTTAATTGGTATAGTGTGGTTTTAATCAATAAATTTCTAAAAGCTTTTGGGATTAGCAATTTTTTATAAGGTTTCTTAACTTGGACCGAATGCCATTCTTTGACAGAGAATAAGTCAAAAAAAATCATTTCTGATACTTATGAAAAAAGTTGGAGAATAAAATAGGAACCGTAGAGATGCATGGAAAAAAACTGCACTTCAAATGAGTTTCTGCCAAACTAAATCAAATTGTTTTAACAAAACCCTGCAAAATTAAGCATATTAGATAGTCCAAAATCCAACACCCTCTACGAGAATAAACTGACATATAAACATTCTTCAAAAAGCATTCCAAGCACCAAATCTAAATGTTTCTTAAAAACAATGGAAGAAGGCAAATTTGTGTTTCATAGTTTGATCTATTAAGATGTAAATTTCCATTGCCTTCTATGAAAGTAAATATGAATTGTGTAAAATAAAAAATCTAAAGTATATGGGGGGAAATTGGAAGAAGAAACAAAATAGAAACTTGAAAAAGGAAAGAGTAAATTAGACTCTCACTAAGAATTACATTACCGTCCTCAACACAAAACTCAAATCAGAATATGGGTTTAAAACATGCACATGAATAAATTTGGTATCTTTTACTCTCTGTTCGTCGATAGATAATGTGAGCAAAACTTCTAATAACTTATTTAATTAGACTAAGTAATACAACTTAAATAGAAAACACAAATAAAACTATTATATTAAACACTTTTATTATTTCCTATGCTCATATACAGACTTCAGTCTGAATACTTTTGACATCAAAAACTTGTTTTACCAAAACAAGCATCTATTTTTTTTAAAAGTGATAGAAACCGGATGATTTCATTTAGACCTACACTAAATGAGAAAGAAGTTTTCAAATCGAGATCCGTCTTCTGCTCTCCCAAACTCTCTTAACTTCCTCTTAAACAGATTAGCATTTTACACTCTTCCAATAAACCAAAGGCATTGTCATTGAAAAATCTCTAATTTGCTTTCTTGAGTAAGTAAAAGCAAAGAGACTTGAAACTAAAGAGCTCATTATCTTTCCAGTGTTTACTTGATGCACAGACAAATATATTGTTTCAAAATCCAAGTATTATAGAAATTTTTAAAGAACTGTCAATTACCAACTTTAAAAACAAAACAGGAATAACAATCCAGTACAAGCTTACAGATTGATTTAAGTCACAGTGAATTATGAAATTTTATTTTTCTAGCTTATAAACATGGTTTTTCAAATGAAAGTCTAAAATACATCTGGTTTTTAATATAACAAGAAAATTTACATAAGATCAAAAGTAGGAAAAACCATAACATTTACTATCATGTGTAGCTGCAAATTTTGCGTTAAACACCTCCTATCAAAATTCTAACTGAACCGCAAACCAACATTAAAGATGCATTTCACCGTAGCAATGCCAGATTGGCCTCAACTCAAAGTCTCAGAGACTGAGGACATCTCTTTCCCTATTAAAAACAAACGCTGAGTTTCCACGCATACTAGGGGAGAAGCACCCCTTCAGCGTCTGGAACCCATGGGAGTTAGATCTTGAATCTGGAAATTCTACAGACTTTGGGAAACAAGGATCACAGGGCCATGGAGTAGACAGGCACTAGCCCACAGAGTCCTGGTGTTGCTATGGCTCTGCTTGAGGTACCTGTATCTCTTGTTGTCCACGGGCACAATATCCATTGCAATGTAATACTGCTGGTGAGGATCTAATCCGGAGATCTTCACTCGCATCGCTGGAAACATGCGCCTGTTTGTGATGGGAGGGAGGGAGAAACGGAGGTTGGGTTGATTAAGAATAGAAACTGAATAAAGCCTAGAATCCTCCGGTAATTTCCATTTTAATGCAGACAAATTTATAACATGCACGTAGATAACATAATCCTGGGTGTCAGAACATAGGCTACGTCAGAACTATAGCTTTAGAAACGTGATTTGTTGCACCAGGCACACGCTCCGTGTTTACTGAAAATCCAATGTAACTTAAAAGTGAAAGGGTTTTACACGAAAGAAACTTTGCTTTTGAAGCAGAATCAACAAGCTTGCTTATCTTACTACAAATAATGAATACATCACTGATAGAAATTTCAAATTCCTGAAAGCTATAAAATATATTACAATGTGAAATTTTAAAGGAGGTTATAAAAAACCCACAAGGAGCCAATGTGCCATGCTGTAACCAAACAATATGTTCTTTATTGAGACAGGACTTCCTGTCTGCAGCCTGGTAAGGTAAAGTGCAAAAGGCACTCTAAATTTGAAAGGTATAGTAAAACTTCTTTATTGGAAGCAGAAACTAAACACAACATATATTTACGAATTTCCTTCCCCCACCGTAACCCAAAAATGTTTTCTTTTCTAACCACAATTATTGCTAATTAAAGCAAACGAAAATTCCATTTTCTTTTGACTTCCCAGATATGTGTATTAAAGGGAATGCTGAAGTAAATGCGCATAATCCCCTTAAAGGGGGCACAGAAGCAAGGAATACGGCAGCACATTACTGTGTATTAAAAACAACATAAGTTTTGTCCTTTTTTTAAAAAAGGACTTTCTTCTAATGATTTATGTCTAGGACCCTCCAACTAATCTCATTTTTGTTAATTTAACCTTATAACACAAATTTATCTACCAATTTTGTTTACAGCAATGCTATTAAAGACCACTGCCAGACAAAGGAAACGAAAGTCCATGATTATTAACTAAGCATGAGAGCAGTTTAATATGCTGGCTGTTTTAGTGTTCTTTCAGTGCACCTGTAAGATAAAGAGTCAAGGTCTTTAACTACATCCTTTATAAGACAACTGTTGCTTTGTGTTGTTGAAGAACGCATTTGGATCATTAATAAAAAAAAAAAAACCTCTCTGAGAATGCAGAAGGTAGCATATGGATTCAATAAAATATGTTTTTGTAATTTCTAATAAGTTTGGATACTTTTATGCTACCCAGGTTTTTACCATGTGTACTCCCTGAAAGAGTTTGTGCATGCGTTTTAAAGAACCTTTAAAGGACGCAAATTATTCTAAGACTTCGTTACACTAAATGAGCTGAAAACTTGAAAGCGCAAATTTCACTCACCGACCTCAAATTAGTATGATGTAGCCAATAAGTCCATTTATTTGACTAACGAACGATGCACAAATTATATAGTCTAAAAAATTACTTCTCTCCAAAGGCTTTTGAATTCAGTAAATTTAAGGCAATGGACTGGATTTCGTGTGTGTGTGTGTGTGTGTGTGTGTGTGTGTGTGTGTGTGTACAGTTTTTAAAAAGCAGAATAATAATTCTTAAGCAATGCACTGCTATTCTTATAGCAAACATGCCCATAGTAACTTTTCATGGCTGCCTAATATCGGAATAGTACAAAACACCATAAGTTCACCGTGCTAGGACTAACCCGAGAGTTTTGAACTAAAAAACGTATGTTAAAGAAAGTAAGTTAAATATAACTAAAGCGAGAGTGGTCAATCTATTACCTATTCCAGGACAGACAACTAGAGCCTTAAATGCACCTCCGCACCTTCTCAGAGCTAAGACTGTAACATCCATATTGACAAAGATCTCCCTGACTTGAACAAGAGTGAGTCCGGCTGCGCCCTTCATCGACCGCGCTTCGGTATAGAAGGCAAAGAAGGTTCCAAAGAGGGCCTACTGCCCCGGGCCCATTTGGAGCGGTCACAGCTGTGGCCAGGCGAGGTGGTAGGGTGAAGCCAGAATGAGGGAGCACCCCCATCCCCGCCGCTGCCCCCGAGAGCTCAAGTTTACCTGCCGGCTTTGGTGATGATCATCTCCGTGCCTATTTCGTGAAAGCGCTTCCAGAGTTCCGCTCCTTGCAGATCCACCCTCGGGGCCTGCGGCGCGGGCAGTGGGGTCCCTGTCCGGGCTAGGCCGGGTACCGGAGACCCCTTCGGGGAACCTCTCGGAGACGCCAGCGGGGAGGCGCCCTGCAGGAAGCCGTCCTCACAGCTGCCTGGACAGCAGAGGGCAGAGACGGGGAAGCAGTGAGAGAGAGAACCGGCCTTGGGGACCTTCTCAGGGCCAGGCCCTAGGAGGGTCGCCCGCAGCCCTGCCGCACGCGGGGCGTTCGGAGCTGCCTAGAGGCCTGCGGGGTCCCACTGAGTCCCCATCTCTGAAAGCCAGGGCCGTATTCTCCCCACACGGCGCCCCGCCTGTGCGTGGCCCCGGCTCGCAGGCGTATCTCTCTCTCTCTCTCTCTCTCTCTCTCTCTCTCTCTCTCTCTCTCTCTCTCTCTCTCTCTCTCTCTCTCTCACACACACACACACACACACACACACACACACACTCATTCACTCAGTCTCACTCCTCGGTCTGAGACCCGACCCCGAGCTCAAGGTCCAGATCCTACAGCCACAGACCGCCCCGCTCCCGATAGCCCCGGGCCTCCCTTCAATTGAGCAACTGCCGTGCCCCTCGCAGGGCCCGGCCCGAGGCACCTTCTGGAAACATCTCCAGACCGCGCTCCCTCCGATCCTCCCGGCTGCTGGCGTTCCAGGCCCCGCGGCATAGCCGCGAAAAGCCAGCCCTCGGGCGCCCAGAGCCGGGGCCGAGAAGCGCTCGACTTCTCGGGAAAGGGCGTGGGCGAGCTCGGCGCAGCCTCCCCAGGTTGGCACACCCGGCTTCGGGGCGTCCGTCCCGGTTTCAGTGCTTCAGCCTGAGCCTAAAACTCAGCTCGGTGAAGAGCAGTACCCTGGGCTGGAACCCCCGTCGCAGGGGCGACAGCGGCGGTAGCCCGCGGGGCCCGGCTGGGAGCCCGGTCGGACAGTGCGCGAGGCCGACAGGTCAGCGCCTGTCACCCGGGGCTCAGCCACAGAGACCGGGAAGGACCCCCGCACGATCACAGCCTCGCCGAAGCTCAGATTCGCGGGACCCGGGCGGGGATGCTCCCGGAAGCCGCTGGGAGGGGAAGGGGCCGACTCACCCGCCGCTCCACGGGAGCCACAGCTCCGTTCCACGTCCGTACAGCTCCGCGCCGTTCCGGACGCCGCCCCAGTAGGCGGCTGCGGGGGAGCTGCGTCTTCGTCGGCCTCGGAGCTGCCCTGATCGCCCGTGCCACCACCACGGCTGCAGCCTGCGTCGTCAGGCGCCCCGGCCGCCTCTTCCGTGGTCAGCTTTCTCCGCTTCTTTTGAAGCTGTTGCTGCTTCTCCGCGCCGATCAGCGCCTCCACCGAGAAGGCGTGCGCCTTGAGGCTTAGCATGCTGCACGGCGAGCCCCTCCGTTTCTCGGCCATCCCCGCCGCCCCGCGCCCGCCCGCCCCTCTCTCATATACCCGCGGCTGGGGCGCACGCACGCGCTCGCCTTCCTGGCCCCACCGAACGCTCTGCAGCTCCCGACGCCTCCCGAGATCTGCGCCCCCCCCCCCCCCGCAGCGGCCGGCCCAAAAAAAAAAATGCAGTTTCCTTTTTCTCTTTGGTGTTGGGATCCGAGGAAGCAGGAACGCAGCAGTCAAGTTTCCTTCCCTCGGTCTCTGCCTAGAGCTCAGTGATGCACTTCTTTACTCCCAACCCTCCACCTCCTCCTTCTGCTCCAAGATCTGCCTCGACTGATGCGCCAGAGAGGACTAACACGGGTAAAAAAAAAAAAACACTCTGCGGACACAAATTAGGGATTGTAATTGAAATTTGTTGCCTTGATCTGTCAGCACTTCCAGGCAGGAGAGCGGTGGGAAGAACTTGCTCATTAGTGTCAATAAAGCGGCGGGGGCGGAGCCTCCGGAGCTGTCCATCACCGAGACCGCTCACCAATCAGGAGGCGTCGACTCCGCTGAGCCCGCGCCCACTTCCTTAGAAGGTCGGAAAATCGGGAATTGAGAAGCGCCGCCAACTGGCTCTGGTGTGCCAGCCTCGCAAAAACTGAGGGCTCTTTCGCAGACGCCCACCAGCCCAGTCCAGACCCTGACGCTAGACTTTTCTTATCAGGACCAGGAAAGGTTGAACCTCCAGGTTTAAACGAAAAAAGAGCACTTAAGTTAGCATTACCAACGGTCTTCCAAGGAACCTTTAATTCCCGGTCCCACGTCCTTATCGATGTGGCTACAAAGCACAACATTTGAGGAGGGCAAGAACTCACAGCCAATATGTTTGTCGTTTTTTCATGTAAACATTCCCGCGTTTAGTAATGCCCACTGCACACCGAGCATGGCCATGGGCTTAAACCTCACTCTGTAGGGTTTTCTTAGGTGAGACGAGTTTAAGGATAGTTGATTTTTTATATTTAAAATTAATTATTGTATTATCTCTCAGTCCTTTATATAAACTAGTGAGGAAAAACGCCTCCTTTCTGGAGATCCCTTTTATTTTGGAGTAATTATTTTAAAACGTAGGTCATGGAATTTTAATTCTATATGTCTTTAATGATATGGGCTTATAACTTCACAAAGTAAAACCTGTTTTAGGACAAACTTGTACGTTTTTTTAATATCTGTAAGTTAAAGTGCCTTCATATTCATGTTGAGTTTTTAAGAATCGGCGTGCTTCTTTAAAATAAGTTTGAAGGAAAGCAGAACTTTAAAATTGAACGACAGCAAACACGTATATGCAATTCTGTTGTTTAAATTCAACATTTTCTTAGCACTAACAGGCTATGCATTTGCATTTGATGTGAATTTTAAAAAATCTCGTGTAGAATGAAATTCACTGTGGTCATAAATCTTTAGTATAAAACACGCTACGAACGATTAGTTTTGTTTCAGTGTTCAGCTGAACACTGTAACTCTCTCGACTTTCTTCCGGCTTCCCTTTCACCTTCAGAAGAGTGGCTTGTGAAGTGGCATCACTTCTGGAACTAGCATGTTTGTTGTTTGTTTTGATCGTAGCTGGAGAAAACCGCAGTTTCTTCAAAACCAGAATTCTAGGAATAGATGGAACCGAGCAGTGAGTGTGTAAAGGCGCGCGCAGGCCCGGGGCAAACCCGGCAACAACCTTCCCTCGTGAAGGACTTGCTGAGGATGCAGACTTTAAATGCCTGAGAAAGACGTTCAATTGGAAGGCATTGTTTTTATTTTGGGTTATGGGAGCCTGTGTCATTGGCTTGGAGCTGTCCGGAGATCTCCAAACTCAGTAGTGCGCAGGACAATATTGTGTCCTAAAGAAATACATTCAACAACCCCTGTTTGTGACGTTTGGCCGAAAGCGGGAGAAGAGCGTGGTGAGGCAACCTGCAAAGTTCGGACTGACGGGAGAGGGTGGTCTGGGGATGAAGCGGGATTCAGACGTCAATGGAGTTTACACCCTCAGCTTCCGACTGTGTGTAAAGCTCCAGCAGCGAGCAGGAAGCCATCTTCCGTAGCCCTCTAGGCTGGAGAGGCTGGAGTGCCGGGCCCTGGCCCTCCTAGATCCTGCAGTGGAGCCATCTGAAGGGCTGGCTCTCCAAGCTTGCAGCCCAAGAGATTCATAAATTCTGTGACCCAGGGGTGGAGTCACTAGAGGTTTCTGGCCTACTTGATCAGGCAGCAGGAGTTGGCGGAGCGACTGGTTACTAGAAACCGCCCAGATTTCTAGACCGGAAGCCTGCTTTGTGGTTATGATCTTGTCCTTTTAGATGTCGCACAGTTAAAACTGATTTGGGATGATTAAACAGGCCTTCAGGGGTGACCTAAGGTTCACAGGGCCCCACGTCCTTCTCTGTTCCTCTGCCTCTTCTTGCGACCTTACCCGTGGCAGCTGGAGGAGCAGGTCACACAATTTGGACTTAGGTTCACATAACAAATAAACTGGAAAGCCAGACCTTGCGGACATCCGAAATAGTACAAACTAACAACAAAAGTAGCCCCTATGCATACACGTGTGTGCAAAGCTCGTGCGTGTGAATGAGGGCGCTAGCTCCCTTAGTCCTGGGCCAGGCTGGGCTTTGCGGATCCTTGCTACAGGGCCACTCAGTCACTTGCCTCCTCCGACTTCTGGAATCGGGCTTCGGCTCCAGGACCAACTGCTAGAATTGGGCTCCAGCTCCAGGACCGAGAACAAGCTGGTTTCCCATTGGGTTGGAAACTGTACACACTGAGTGAGACCCAGACTCCCTGGAAGCGGACTGAGAACCTTATCTTGGCTGGCGGCGAGTGAAACTAGACCCCAGTAAGTTGAGATTCAAAGAAAGGGGTTTCAGAGAAGCCGGGTCTCCCAAGCCCCTTCCCCATCCACAGGACTCTCCGAATCCTGGGGTCTCATTTGCAAGGGTCTGTCTGTGTTCGTACATCTTCTGTACATGTGTTAGTATGTGCGTGTGCACCTAAGCACCTGTAAAAATCTGGGAAAGAGCTAAGTATCTGGGATGCGTGCTTATAACGCCCGAAGAGAAAATGTCTTTTTCCATTGTATTCCTTACACTAAAGAAGAATTAGAACTGAAACAGTACTCACTCGGGCCTCTCCCAGCACCAGCAAGATACTATTTTAAATAAAAGCCATTCTAAGGATGGAGTCAGCCTGGGCGAACTTGTAGCTGAAGGAGAGGCGTAAAATACTGGGTTGTCCGTATTTGGGGGTGGGGTAGGGCAATGATGCAAGCTGGAATCAGAATCCCACAGGAGAGCGTGGGCGGGGGGGGCGACGCTGAATGGAAGGGTGGGCTTTTTAAAAGAGGATATCTGTTCTCGGTTTTTCTTGATGCAGTTCTTGAAACATCCTTTTTAAAAGAAGAGAAACATTCTCCCCATCTGCTTCCACGATGCATTTTAGCCTGGAACTTGTTTGAACGACTGTGTGTGTTGTGTGTGTGTGTGTGTGTGTGTGTGTTACTTGCTGTTTTATCTTACCTGATCTATAAGACACCTATTTTTATAAACAATTTATGATTTTGTAAAAGTAGGCCCACCTGTCCAGACTTCGTTCTGTACTAGACAGCCTTTTTTTCTTTTACACTCCACAATCACTGTAAAATATCCTAACTTTTACGTTTGATTTTTTTATAGTAGAGACTATTATATATATATATAGTATCAGTACACACACACACACACACACACACACACACACACACATTGATACAGTGAGCGATCGGGGCACTTGCGGTGGTCCCTGAATCCTTCTTACATGCTAAAATAAATATTTTAAAATCTTGACTAAAAGATTGAAAAACACAGAAACTGGCAGGAGTGTTGGGGTGAGCAATTGGTAGACTACCAACGCCAAGAACGAAGGGTATTTGGTTGTTACTTTGTAACTGAATCGCAGAAGGAGATGCGGGATCCTTAATTCAGGACCCTGTACATCAAAGCCTTCCACAGTACAGACCGCTCTGCTTCTTGCTCCCGCCTCTCTTCAATCTGATCACGCCTTTCGTTGCTTCTCCCTCTAATCTGGCTTACAGCAAACAAGCCATAACCCGCACACATTTACCAAGGCTCCCTAAGTAAATCTGGCTGGCTGGAATGCAAGTCTGTGCTTCAAGGGACACCCTCCTAGCATGCAACTGCAAAGCCAAGGGGAACAGAAAGACCCAAAACTGAGGTTCCTTTCAACTGGCTTCTGTTATTGACTCACAACCCTCACCATCTCCCCACACTTTAAACAACGCCCCCCATTTCTTCTACTGTCTCCTAAAAATGGGTCTTCTCAGTTTCAATTAGTTCATCCTTTCAATGAACCCAAGAACCCTGCTCAGACAACACAAGAACCCCCTCCCAAGGCTCAGCTGGTGCCCAGAGCTTCTTCTCAACACAGACTTCCTTCTTCCTTGGGCTCGGGAGAGATGTGGCTTCGGAAGAGCCAAGTGAAGTGTAGTCTGAGTGCAAGTCAATCCTCCATCTTCACTCTCCCAACCTAAGGGACAAGGAACCTGCCATATACAGCCAGAAGAAAACCCAACCCGGGCTCTGGGTGAAAAAACATGCCTATCTCAATTCATTCAAACTATTTCCAGATATATCTGCTCTGTCTCAGTCACTAATTGAGGAAGGGGTCCCCCTTTTATCTCATTTATTGACCCACACTCCTCATACAGTACTATGAGATGTGAAATACACTGAATGTATCTTCTTATAACTGATAAAATAAGATAGACTAAAGGAGCTCATGCAATTAACATCGGGGGTGAGTAGCTGGGCATTGCTACACCAGTATAGCAACGATTTGGAACAGACAACAAAAGAACCTGAAAAATAATATATATTCTCTAGTTACTGAGAAGCAGTCTATGTTATAAAAAGTCTCAGTTTCATTATATATTTATCTTCATATACTTTGAATTGATCCCATTTCTCCCTGTAAGCAAGGTAACCAACCTTATGGCTCCCAGTTTAACAAATGGGTTGAAAATGGGACTAAGCAAAGACCCTATTCTATTTAAGAACCGCTGTTTGGTGCTTCGGTTTTTGTTTGTTTAGTGATGGGAGGGTGCATCCAGGCTGGCCTCCACACCTGATCCCAAGTGATCTTCCAGCCATATAGCCTCACAGGGGAGCACAGGATCTAGCCACTATGCCAAGTTTTAAGATTTTGGCTTTCTATAAAAATTATTCTATCCTCGATTGAAACTGTTTTTGTACCTTACATTGGTAGATGCCCGCTAGCTATTCTCAAACAATAGAATCTGTGCACAACCATGTAATCTATTGAAACAACAACAAAAAATGTAGATGGAATTTATTCATATTTCATAGTAGCAAAGACACATTTCACCTTTACTTGAATGACAGGGCTTTTGGCAGATTAATTTAAGGCTAGTATTACAACTGTGTACAAAACAAATTAAGCTATTGAAAAGCAGCATTGGGAATGGTCCCTGTCTTTCAGCACATGGCAGAAACTGGACCAAAAGCAATGACCTGCCTACATACCTTTTGCTTTGTTTGCTCTTTGAATTGGACAAAGTCTTCTATTATTTAAGAACTGTACTTGAACAATTAAGTAGCAAAAAATGAAAAAGATTGTATTCTCTCCCTTTTTATTACAAATATTTGAAAATATCTAAAATAGAACATACTGAATATGTGTTCAAATTGGATTGTCTCTTTAAATGACTTTTAACTGTGAGTGTGGGTATGTGCAGGTGGATGCAGGTGCCTACAGACGGAGGTGCTGGGGTCCCCTGGAGATCAAGTTAGAGGCAGTTGTGAGCTGCCCATCAGGGCTGGGAACTGCAGAGCCCTTTCTTCAGCTCTCAAATCGGATTTTCAGGAAGAGTCCGTGAAAATCTTCAAGCAAAAGGCTAAAGGGTGGCCTGGAGGTAACAAGGGTTACTCCACAGGTTCTTAGGAAGGGGTTGGGAAGAACGCTCAGCAGAATCACCACCTTGTGTCAAAACTGTCACATTCTAAATTCAGTCACATCCATCAAGGAGGCAAAAACAGTTATCTCAGGTTAAAGTGTTATAGTAACTAGCATTTCTAGAAGGAAAAACTTTTTTATGTTCACCTTTAGTCTTCAGTGTGGTTCCTTCTCAAATTACCCAAAATGTTCTTCAAGAAGCACTCACTACCTGCTACAGATGTCCAGGAAAACTGAGTTATGGAAGTCGGAAACATATGGTGGTTGCCTATTGCACAAGGAAGGTACATATGAAAGTTATAAATTTCTTTTTTAAGTCAGCATTGTAAACGCATTTTATAGGGTTCACAGTATGTATTACATCTGTAGATTTAGTTCTTGAAATACATGTTTTTAAAAATATTTGTGGTTTGAAATTCAAAGAGAAAGAACTCTTCTTCATGATTCATTAGAAGCAAAGGAGGGAAAAGTCTAACAAATAAAAATAAATGCATAGAAAGACAAACATTTTTATTTCCCAGCTGGTTAGCCTAAAAAAATGACTTCAGGTCATTTTGGCAAAAGATCACTCACAATACAGGAAAAAGGTGCCTGGCAGATTAAGTTACATTTCTTGAGTTCCTGTTCTGAAGCAGATAAATGAATCTGAGCAAAGTTGGCTTGAAACTGATATAAAACAAAACACATCAGATTAAGAACTTGGCCTTACAAATGTCAAAAACTTTTCAATTTGGGGGAAGCAAAAAACAAAAAACAAAACCCCAGCATCTTGTCAACCCTTTGCCTATCAAATGTATTTTGATCTTAATTATTTTATTTAAAATTTTTGAAGTGTGTTTTGATTGCAAAAATAATTTAAATTGTACATTCACTATTATCAACAGACACTAAATACCATCTACTACCAGGGAAATCTTCCAACACAGTTCAAAGGTACAGGTACGTTAAAGTGATTTGTTTTCCACCAGAAGTCTCTGCATTATCTTTAAATTAAAACTTAATAGTGTGACTTTAAAAAAAAGGCATGGGTTTCTTACTCCCATTTGAAGATATTTCCTAAAAAAGTTATGTGAATGGCTTTGGTATAAAAAGATGAGTTTAAATCAATACGTATTTGTTTAAATACCTTAAAAGTGGAGCACGCAATTACAGGTGCTATGGCTGCAGGTAAGCATCAAGAAAACCATGCTTGTTTTTCCATAGTGGAAGAGAAATGTCCTGGTCTCCGTGTCCAGGCTGGAGCTCCAGAGAAACTTCCTGGCGAGGGGGGGGACATAATGCAAAATAATAACAGATGCTTCCTTCCTGGGAAGATGGTCTAGTTTGGTTGTGTTTTGCCTTCTCCTTTGTGATCAGTTGTTGAGTAGCTGCCTGGATTGGCTTTTCCGTTCTTTTCCAGTCCCTTCTTTGCAAAGGCTTTTGCGGTAAGAGATCTAGCGTTCACTATTCGGACTTCCAGACAGATGGAGAGAGGAATCCCTGAGAAGAAAAGGCTACCAGATCCCTTTCCCAAGATCCAGAGCAAGTCGGGAACAAGGGAACTGCAAGAGAAATTTCTCTTTATCAAAATTTAAGTCGCTTTCATGACATCACCCCCTCCCCCAAGTATGATCCCAGGCCAGTCCCTGTCTCTTCATTTTCATCTATAATTACAGCTCTAGAAGGGGACCTCGGTTTCGACCCAGAGTAAGCTTAATCGGGTGGTTTTTGTTTGTTTTAAAACTGTCATTTAGTCCTTGGTATTGACACAAAACGGAAGAAAAATCTCCAATTTCCTGGGGTATCCTAAAACACGCTGGCAAAACATTTAGGAATTCACATTTCCTATGAGGTTCCACACCTGAAATTAAAATCCAGCCAGGCTTTCTGTAGCTTGAGTTGCTTGGGTCAGTATCTGCATTTTCTTTTATTTCGGTTTCTGTTCTTTCTGGTCTTGGTACCCCCCCTACTCCCCAACCCCCTTGCTGAAGACAATCTGATTTACAGTTTGACTGAGAGCTGCATTTCTGTTTAGAAGGTGAAACGTCCAAGTCAGTTAGCCAAATTATTCCCCGACGGTTCCAATATTGCGCCAGAGTCCCAGAGTCAGTTATTTTTATGTCTGACTGTATTTCAAATGTGCGGGGTGATAAATAAAACCCGCTCCAAACTTCAAACTATCTCAACCTAATGAGGAACAATGACAAAAATTAACCTAGCAAAAGCGTTGGGGTTCTCGCGAATCGCTGGATCATAAATCAGAGTCCGTGCCATGCGCCCACTTGCCCCTGTGCATCAGCCAGACTCTCGTGGCTCAGAAGCTGCGGCCCAAATGGGGGTCGGAGTGGACGTAGAGTTCAAAGTCATCCGTGGAAGGGGCGTGATACGTGGGGTGGGTAGAGAAACGCTTGGCCACTCCTAGGTGACTCCTAACTAATTCTACATCAACAGTTCTCCCAGGTGATGTGTGTGCAACCAAAATGGGCTAAAGAGGGAGAGGTGGAGAGGGGAGTGTTGAAGCCAGGACTCGCTCCACGGATCCCTTTGCTGGCTCTGTCCCTTGATAGGGAGATTTGTCTCCGTTCTTTACCAGGAAGCCCTTAATGACAATCAAGGGAGGCCATCTGCGCACTTGGGCTCGGTGCGGGCTTTCCCAGTGGAGCTTGTTGGCGCCTCCACTCTGTAGCGCAAGCGCCTCATCCCGGGAGCCAGGCTCCCACTTAGCCGGCATCCCTTCTGCCAGAGCTGGAAGCGGCCCTCCGTCTTCTGGCTTGTTTGACTAGCTGGACCCTAGAGTGGTCCGATGCCCCGGCCAGCGCACCTGTTGGAGAGCCGGAGCAGCAGGAACCGCGCGTGTGGGTCACCCCTCCGAAGAGGCGCACAGTGGGCGTAAAGGGTAAAGACTTTGTCTCTAGCAGCATCTGTCACTCGCGCCTATCTGCGGGTTGACAGCAAAGCTGTCTCTGGGTTACACAAGAGTTTGCACCTCTCTAGCCATCGGGCAGGGTGCGCGGCTAACAGCGCACATCAAAATCCCCAGAAACTTTTGGAGCCGACGAAACCACGTCCCTTCGGCTTGCCACCACGTTATCCTAAGAAGTGACGGTAATTCAGTAGACAGAGCCACGAGCTGGTATGCGTGCGCTTGCGGATTCTCCCTAGGTCACCCTCAGTGACCGCGGAGAAGCGGGAGAAGAAACGCAGTGCCGGAAAGGGGGCTGTTGAGCCTTTTGAACATTTGAACTAAGAATACCCTAAAAATTAAATATATATATATATATATATATATATATATATATATATATATATATATATTCAGAATACTGAGCGCAAAATTAAACTTCTAAGGGAAATGTTCCAGTGGTCGGGCGACACTGCCACTACTGGCTGGCGTGAGGGCAATTCTCCAAGGCTGCCTATTGGCAGGGTCATCCGCGGAGGTTCATGACCTGAGAACCTGGATCTCTGCGAAGCAGCTCGCGCTAGTTCTGGTTCGGCCCAGGGATCTAGGGCCTTAGCCCCCGCTGCGTGCGGCTTCTCCCTTCTGCCACAAATGCTAACTCTGGCGTGGGGGGTCTGGCCCAAATCACGGAATCCTGAACATTCCCGGGCTATACGAAGGGGACAGTGCCCTGACCTCAGCGAGCTTCGCGATTCAGGCAAGCGTTTGTAGCAAGACTCAGTGGAGTCCCAGCCTTAAACTCTGCAAACCGCCTGAATAATAATCCCAGCCTGGATGGATGGCTGGGCGGTGGTGGGACAATATACTCTGTCGGGGAAAGGAAGGGGTGGCGGGGAGTCTGTCAACTATCCCGCTGGGTGGCTGTTTCCAGCCCCCGCTTGCCTAGGGCAGAAGTGAAGGACTGAAGACTCACCCTGCTCGAGGGTCCGCAGAGACCCTTCCTCCTCCCTCCCACACTCACTCCTATAGCCGTAGGCCTGGTCTGGAACCAGGGTGCCGGCCCAGGGCGCCCTCTGGGGACAGTCGCGAGCCAGTGTAGCGGAGTTACCAGGCACTCCCTGCAGATCCAGGCTCTGCCTGTGTCCAGTACAGGGCATCTTGTGAACCCCTTGGAACACCCGGGAAATCCAATGCCCCCTGAAAGTGAAGCTCTGCAGGTGGCCCTCTTTTGCCAGAGTGGAGACGGCTGTGAGTTGGAGAACCAGCCCAGACACGGAAGGACTTGGCCTTAACTGTTGTTCCCAACTTCCACTGAAAGAAATTCGAAATCTCCCATTCCTTACAAAACTGTAAAACTGCATCGAAGCCGAAGCCTCCACATGGGATGGAGGAAGACGGTGGGAAATTAAAAAGGTAACTTGAGGGGAACCTGGGAAATGGAAACAAGCGTTCCTAGGCTGATGTGAAGATTAACCTCAGGGCTAATTGAGCCAGTGAACTGACCAAGACCCCAGTCTCCCCAAACCAGAGCCAGCTTAGGGACACTTGCCGGTGAAGTTCCCAGGACCCATTCAGTTCTCTTTTCCCCACCCAGCAAGCTGGAAAGAGTCTCTTGCCGGCCATCATTTCCATTTGCAATCCCCAATGACCTTTTTTGACTTCTCTCATTAGTGTGGTTCTGTTTTCCCTAGCCCTTTTCTTCTTCTTCTTCTTCTTCTTCTTCTTCTTCTTCTTCTTCTTCTTCTTCTTCTTCTTCTTCTTCTTCTTCTTCTTCTTCTTCTTCTTCTTTTCTCGTGGTCACATTCACAACTTTATTACTAGGTCATGGTGACAAATGGCCCGGGTCTTGAATGATAGCATATTAAAATAAAAATGCAAAGTAACCTGTCTGCAGGGTGGTGACCTGCAATGGTTATGGACTCTCAGTTGCACAGTTATTTCTGATACTTTATATTTAAAAAATAAATACAACATTTCGGGGCAGTTACAGTTGCATTAGTCTATGCTGTGGAAATAAGCTCGCCTTTAGAGGACTTTATTAGAAACAGCTGTGAGGTGAATGTTTCAAACCCAGAGTCTCCTACCCTCGCTCCGTATCTACTTTTCATTCTAACTTTCCGTGTGCATCCACATAATGCATGCTCTCTGTGTGTAATACAAGACACTTGTTTAATAAAGCGAGCGATTGTCTGTGTCAGGGAGATTGGTCCTCTTTCCCTCGTTCAGCCCATGTGCAGTGCAGATCAAAGACCTGAACTACCTCTGTCTTTCTAAAGACAGCCAGATGGTGTCTGAATTTTTTTCAGATTTTTTTTAAGCAATAGAATTCAAAGCACTAAAGAATCTGTAGGGTACAACAGATGAAAGCATGGCCCAGGTAAATTATTATTATTTTTTAATGTCACGCATGCCTTACTTTAGTCTGCTAAGGTTTGGGGATGCCTTGTGAGAATACTTACAGCAAGCATGTAAATGCTATGTAAAAACTTAAGACTGCGTAAAATTGAAATCAGAATCCAGAGTCAAGATGAGAAGAAAACAAGAGCTCTGATGTGCACGTGAAACAGTAGACAGTTTACTAGAGGGGAGCTTAAATTCGCCTCTGAGCTTCCTAACAGCAAGGGTAAGCAGTAAAGCAGGATCCTTGTTATACAAGGAGAAATCAAACTATGTCTTCACAGTAAGGAATATAATATATTCCCTAAGTTGACAAGGATCATGAGGTCCAAAGCAGCAGCTGCAGCAGGAGTGGTATGTCCTATGTACTGCTCCATTAGGGAATCACCTGGTTCTGTCTCACCCAACACTCCCTGGGTTGTGGTTTTACTTTGCTGCCTATAAATCAAAGCAGCCATGCTATAGGAATGCAGTTTATCTAAAGAAACGTAGGAATCTTGAATTCAGTGCTGACTTCGTAGGGTTCCAACAGAAGTGCAAACATTGGCAAAATGCCTAAACTCCTTCCCTCTCTCCCTTCCCTTCTCCTTCCTCTTTCCCTTTCTTCTTCCTAATACTCTTTACAATATGAAGGCATTTGCTTTATAGAAAGGACATTCCAGAGACTGACACCAAAGAAATGTCCCTTTAACAGGATCTTCCATGTAGCCCAGGCTGGCCTCAAACGCACAGGAGTCTCAGAGCTTCCAGACGCTGGAATTATAGGTGTGAACTATCACACCTAAGCTAAGAAGCTTCAAAAGCCCTGCTTGTCCCTGATGGTTTAATTGTCCTCCGTGTGCCTCAACTGTTACTTCCCAGTTTGCTTTCTGGCAGTTATGAAGTCTGAGGAGCAAATGGGAACAACCAAAGTGGCCTCTGAGACCTGTTAGTACAGAGGGTGCAGGCCCACCTGGCCTCTGTCTGGCAGCCTGTGGAGTAGTCAGGATTGCCTTCATGAGGCATGGGTTACTCCGTGAAGAAGTTCCCACAGTGGCTAGATACATGGGTATTTGGGAAGGCGAGTGTGTCACTATGGTTTTGAGGGTCATTACAAAAACATCAGTCTTCTCTTAACAATAGAAGACATGGAAACCGGGCAAGAAGAAGGTAAAGTTTTCTTTCCCTTGTTCACTCTTACCTTGAAATGCTCAGCCAAGGAAATGGGTTGAGATTTATGAAGAGTTCTCTGTCCTGGATCATCCACTAAGACTGTAAGAGTTGGCTCACTGGGGAGGTGTTCTCCTCAAGTGTCTTTCCATCCCTCCATCCCTGCCTCCCTCTCTTCCTCCCTTCTTGCTTCCCTCTCTCCCTAACTATCTGTCTCCCTCCTTTTCGTCCTTTTCTTCCTGCCTCCCTTCCTTCCTCCCATCTGTTCAGCACAAACTTGCAGGTTCAGAATGGGTTACTTATCCACCCAGTGCAGTTCAGTCTGTTTCCCAATGTAAATTAAAAGAGTATATCTGCATCTTTCTTTCAGGTCATAAGCTCCCTGAGGTCAGAAGCCTCTTGATATGTATACATTGATCCTCTGGATACAGAACAGCAGATAGTGTTTCCACTTCAGGTAGTTCCATTCAGAGGGGTGTGATTAGGATGGGCAAATGGCCAAGGGCTTTACATGAGCAAATGGAGGTCAAAGCTTGCTGACTTTGTCACTGGCTCGATGATACCCAGAAATAACCTTTAGATGAGGTAATTGCAATGGTACCATGTAGCGCCAACATTTTGTGATACTAAATTCACCTTCCAGCTGAGAGTAATCAAGCTTTCTTCTGAATTAACTCCCATGTACATTTTTACTTTGACACTTAAAATCTACTGTTTTCTCATGATATCTCTCACATACACGTTCCTTTTTGAGACAGTTTCATGTAGCTTGGGGTCACCTCAAACTCACCACTGCACTCAATGCTTTGTTATTCATTCATTCACTCATTGGACATGCTCCTGTGTATGGAACCTAAGGCCTTGTGAATGCTAGGCAAGTGTTCACTACCAAACTATACCACCCCAAGTAAATAATTTTAGTATAATATTGTTATTAATTCTTTGAGAATTTAATATATGCATGCAATGTATTTTGATCATATTTACCCCTCAGTTTTCTGCTAACTCCTTTGAGATCAACCTTCCAATTCCCCACCCCTCCCAATTTCTTGTTCTCTTTTTCTTTTCATTTTAATAATCTACCAAGTCTGATTTGTGCTGCTCATACACTCTTGGATGTGGGATTATTCCCTTAAGCATGGTCCTACCAAGGGCCACCCCCTTAAATAAAATCGACTTTCCCTCTTCTATATGTGTGTGTGTATCCTCCTTGATAAATATTTTTAGTGAAATAAAATAATTTAAAGCCGCAAAACAATCCCACACCAGTTTGATTAAAAGGGGTTATTTATTGGAGGGGAAAAAACTTACAGAACACTATCCTACACCACAGTCCTCTCGTCACAAACAGGAAACAGAGAGTCTAGCAGTCGGAACGGGAGCCAAAAGCAAGAGAGGGAGCCAGAGGGCTGCCGCCACTTTTTAATGTGAAATAGACCATGCCCCAGTGGGCTGGTATCTTAAAGGCTATTGGCTGAAGGAGCGGAAAGAGCTCCCGCAGCACCTCCCCATTTTGTTTAAGTAAGAGAGTTCTAAACCTACTACAAAATTATATACAATAAAAACAAATAACCTCTTCTAACTAGCTTAAGTCTTGTGTAATAAATAACTTGGCCAACTCATGAGAGGAAAGTAACTACATTTATCTAGTCTTCAACCCCATCAAAGATCTGAGAAGGGAAATGACATTACCTGAGTAATTAGGAAGTGCAATCAAACAACTTCCAAAATATGCAACAAATCAGAGACAGTGGTGCGGGAAAATTGTCTGTATTCTGTCAATCATGTTTTAAACAAATGCTGATTGGCCAGGCAGGAAGTATAGGCGGGTCAACCAGACAGGAAGTAGAGGTGGGACGAGGAGAACAGGAGAATTCTGGGAAGCAGGAAGCTCTCTCCGCACTCCTGCGTAGACCACCGAAGAAGCAGAATGTGACCTGCCCCTCTGAAAAAGGTACTGAGCCATGTGACTAACATAGATAAGGATAATGGGTTAATATAAGCTACAAGAACTAATAAGAAGCCTGAGCTAATAGGCCAATCAATTTATAATCTTCTGGAGACCTCTGTGTGATTTTCTCTGGGACTAAATGGCTGTGGAACTGGACAGGATAGAAACCCCGACAAACAGCCTGGCCCTCATGTTACAATAATTGTCTTTTAAAACAATGCCAACTGCTTGTATAAAAGGCTAGCAATGTGCCACTGTCCTGCAAGGCAGCTGTCTTGGTAGACAGCAGAAATGCGAGTTCCTCTTGGCTAAATCTTGTCAGGTGTGGGTTGAATCATCTAGGTCCATTTCTTAGCTCAGGCACAGGTGCTGCTGGAGAGAAGCAGACTTGATGGTGGTAGAGAGCAGAGGCACCACGGGGAAGAGTTCCTAACCTTGGGAATAGGTAACAGGTCTATCCAAGTCCTGGAGAAGGGGATTTAAATCCTGCTTGCTCTTGTGACCCTTTCTTGTCTAAGCTCCAGGTCTACCAGGGGAAGGGAGGTGGAAGGGAAATGCGCTCTGACACTGTATCTCTGGATTCTTCTCTTCTAACAGATTACAGCCAGAACCAGAAAACCACTCTCTAGAAAAATCCCAAAGGGAGAAGAACACAGTGAATTTTCACAAAAATTCATTTCCTAGCTTCTGCTAGGTTGCAGCTGTGTCCCCCTACCCCCCACCTCAGTGCCTAGCACTCACCTGAAAGGAACATTTCTTGCTAAGTCCAGCCCAGATCCTCAGCCTGGGCTAGCCCAGCTCAGTGCTCACAAGATTGACACTTCTAAAGCATCTGCTACCAAGTTGCCATTACTACTGAGACTGTATTAGAGAACCTACCCATCTTAGGACCTAGTACAGGGCTGAGTCTTACATGTTGATGGAGGCGCTATTCACCAGGTCCTATTTCTTGCCTTTTCCTCTTGCTGTGGATCTCCTATTTTCCCCAACCCTACTCTCACACAGCAAAGAAGGTTCCTTTCAGTGAGTGAGGTGGTTTGACTGAGAACTACCTTCTGCAGGCACATGTATTTAAGCTGTTGGTCCCCAGTGGTGATGCTCTTTAGGAAGTTCAGAACCTTCAGCAGGTGCAGCCTTACTGGAAGAAGTGTGTTTCTGGAGGTGGACATTGAGAGTCTATGGCCTTGCCACATTTCCTGTTGGCTACCCCCAACTGGGTACTGTCATACCTTTGCCACCGTTTGGACTCTCCTGGTCCTGTAAGTCAAACTCTTTCTTAAGTTGTTTCCGATAATGGTATTTTATCACAACAGGAAATTAACTTAAGACATGTGTTAAGGCACTGCGGCCATCCTTCCTCATGTCCCCTCATCCACTGGTTGGATGCTTTCTTTGTACTCCCTTGTAGCTATAGGAAATCCAGATTAATCCATGTATGGAAACTGATCTCTGTTCTTGCTCAGGGCCCTGAGGTTTCCCGAGCTCACCTGGATGCATAGTCATCTGTTTTCATGGTACATAGACCAAGGAAGGTTTAGTCTTGCTGATGTAAGAAAAGTAAGTATCTCAAAAGTTATTCATAAGTCATGAAACTAAATACTAAGGTATACCCAATGGTTGTTGGCATATCCAATGTAAGGTATATCCAAATGGCAGCAGAGTAACCCAGTACCATCGGGTGAGGTGGCTTTGGGGGCATCTTTCCTTGACTTGAGGACCTAGAGGCTAACTTTCTGTACCTCTGCTGTCTAACTTTACCCTTAAATTTCTTGTGGAAAGAGGAGCACATGTGGGGAAAACTCATTCTTTCTCCATCACCTTGGTCCAGAATAGATTCCTGTGACTCCTGTTCAATTTCTGTTGATGAGAAGTCGACTCCAAAGCCCACGTGCCTGCAGAGAAATGGATGTGTTTTTTTCTCCCCAGGAAAATAAAAATAAAATAATTTGATGACTATTTTGCGTTGTCCTTGTCATAAACTTAGAAGTGAAACTCCAAAGCCATTATGCTCCCAGGACAGAGAAAGGCGGATCTCCTGATTAACTTGGAATCAAACCTGGAGTAATCGTAAGCTGTGTTTGGGTCTGCTCTTGTGGAACAATTTCAAGGACAATGTTCTCTTAGAGGTCAGGGCAAATTACACTCCATAGAATCAAAACAAGCTGCCTGGAAGAAGGAGAGGGTGGGAGGCACCAAAAGATACCCATTTAGTCTGGAAATGACCTCATCAGTGTCCAAAGCCCCAAAGCTTTCTGTTACAGACTTCCACAGTCCTTTTACTATGAGTGTGTTAGCAGTGATGTAGAACTTGGGAAGGTTTAGCCAATATGCTTTAGTGATATTTCCAAATCCAGGACTCAATCAGCCCTGGCCTGTCACTCTCAGACTTTATACATGTCATACATATTTCCTTTCCCTCCTCCATCTTGGTCACCATTTTATCCGTATTTTTAATGGTTTAACAGATGTCAAACCTTGTCTTGGCTTGACAAGAACTGACATTGTCTGAATATCTCTGCCTAGGTCTGGTTCATTTACGAGGCGGGGAAACAGACCACTGATGTCATTTTCATGTGCTTTGGTGGAAGTTTCAGGGTTCCCACTCCCCGATGGAAGGAGTTTTACGCATGTAAAGTGGTTGCAGTCTTCTTGTGAAGGTTTTCCCAACACAGTCTTGAGTTTTACCTTTTGGCTGAAGAGTGTATTGTCGTATCATTTAGCACATATTCAATTGCAGTCAAATTTTCCAGATGATAAGTACAGCAGAAAACATGGGACACCAGCCACTTCCAGCGCAGATGAGGAGCCTTGCAAGCTGCCTGTGATGCGGCAAAGAGATTAGAAGGAGCCCCTATGTTGCCTCTTCTTAGAACAATTGAATTTATTGTTTAAATAGTCTGACATTGGTCTCATTCTTGAACTTGTGTGTAGGTCTGAGTTCAGCCAGAACTGTGTGATTGGTGTGACTGGCTGATGCTCACTGGCTGTATTCAAAGCACCTGAAGGAAACTCCTAGCCAAAGAAAGAATGAAATGGGGGCCTGGTGAATACCCACATTATATTATATTATAACTGTGCAGAGCATGAAGAAGACCTGCCTTTAAGACTTTAGAGTCAAATGAGCTGTATGGAAAAATTTTAAAAGGCCATTTAACTATATGAGTAGAGCAGAGAAGTCATGTCTAGAAGCAAACTCATTACCTAAAGGAAATGTTGGTGAAACTATTTGGCCAATATTCTTTTAGGCAAAAATTTAAAAAAAAACAAAAACAAAAAAACAAAAACAAAAAACAACCGTGCAGGAGTCAGGGCCAAACTGAGTCCAAGCTGAGTAGTGGTTTCTGGAGTCCATTCTTTTGCTCCTGCTTCTATTCTATGACTTACAGGAAGTTTTTTATATTTTATGAGCCTCGATTTCTTTAACTGAAAAAAGGGAGGGGGAGAATAAAGTGGGCTCTGAGAATATGTTAACTGATGGTGAGCACAGAAAGAAATGTAAACTTGAACGCTTTGAGCTGGCCAAGTGCTCAGTAAAGGTCAAGGCAGACAGGCATTGCTCTTGTACACCATCCTCTCTTGTCTTCTCTCTACTTCCCCATGTTTCTTCACCACACTCTGATCCAGGCACAAGTGGCTGTGGTCCCTCTCTGCAGCACAAGGAAAGACTCCCACAGGAAACAACACTTGGGTGGAGCTAGTGGTCCTGTGATCTTTGTGGTATGTTATTTGGCACTATAAGTAGTCATGTTGTTAGAGATCGGTTTTCTCCTCCAGACTTCACTGAAAGCATTTCTGTTGTGGTCATAAACATGATCTAACTACAGACATGGTGGCACTTGCTGATGGCTCTTTATTCCAATAAAGGAATAAAGGAATAATAAATAAACGATGTCTGTGGGCACACATTTTTTCTAAGGTAGAGAAGTTTTAGGAGCCTCCCCACCTGCAGGGTAGAGAGAGCAAAGATAGAGCTTGTAGACATGCAGAGCCATGTGGAGGTGTAATGGAGGGAAAGCCCTTCTACTCACATGTTGAATGGAGAGCCCTAGGAAAGAGCTGCAGCATCTGCAATGTGACCTACATGGAAAACTGACAGTCACCTGACTGAGTGGCTGCCCATAGAACCATCTGACAGGTCTGACATGACCAACCATTAAAACTAAATGTTCGGAAAGAAGCAGTTCAGTGAATTGATTATTCATCAATTCTGACAAAAATAAGATGATTTTGTTTGTTTGATGTGCATTCTATAATTATAGTCATAAACTACTATACCCAGCATGTACATTTATCTATGATCTATCTATCTATCTATCTATCTATCTATCTATCTATCTATCTATCTATCTATTTATCTATAGACAGTCTCACTCTGAAGTCCAGGCTTGTCTGGAACCTCATAATTCATTATTTATTTGAAACAGAGTCTCGTGTAACACAGACTGACGGCCAACTTGCTGTACAGGCTGGCCTTGAACTCCTGATCCTCTTGCCTCCATCTCCCAAGTTCTAGAATCCCTTGCTTGTACTACCACCCTTCCTGGATCTGGTGATTATTGATTTAAATGAAAGTGGACTTGATCCAAATTCCTCTGTGCAAGCACACACAGAAACACACATGTGCTTTAGGCAAGAGGAGACAGTGCACTGGCAACCTTTAGGCAGATTTCCAAAGCTGGTGACTATACAGTGCAAGATCCAGAATGGGATTGAGGCTAAGAACTATGAGTGGAGGCCAATATTGGGAGGACATGCCCCCAAGGAACTCTGGAACCCATTCTAGAGTTCACTACCAGTCCAGAACTAGTGAATTTTTAGAAATATTTCCCCATCGTGGCGGGCTTAGCTGTGATGACAAATGGACCTGGAGCTCCCAACGGGTCAGAGATGTGGGTTAAAGTTGTCAGTGCTACCATCTGAGAGGTTTGAGGAAGCCAGGTAGCTGAGGCTGAACCAGAAGCCAAAAACGTCAAGTTCTGGCATTAGCTCTTGCCTTAACTTGATGTAGTTACAAGTATCCCAAAGTCCCTGTGAAAAAATGTCTTTAAATTTTTTCCTATGGGGCTGGAGAGATGACCCAATGGTTAAGAGCCATTGCTGCTCTTTCAGAGGAACTGAGTTTGGTTCCAAGCACCCATGTAGGATGGCTTACAACCTCCTATAATTCCAGTTCTAGGGGTTCTGTTGCCCTCTTCTGGTCACTATGGGCAACTGCACATACGTGTGCATACCTAACACAGACACACACACTTACACACCAATAAACATAATTTTTTAAAAAAAATCTTAAAACTTTCATGTCTGTTTTGGTGTGTGTGTGTGTGTGTGTGTGTGTGAGAGAGAGAGAGAGAGAGAGAGAGAGAGAGAGAGAGAGAGAGAGAGAGAGAGACTTAACATTGTTAGTGCATCATATGACTTAAAATGAAAACCAAATCACACCAGAGCTGCTCTGTACTTGTCCAGTGAGGTCAGTACACAAGGGAAGGACTGGGCTGTCACAGAGATGTAAAACTACTGCAAATTTTAATGTTCATATTCAGTTTTTGTATTCTTTATGTCTCAGAGTCTGTGTGACAAATAAAAAGATCTCATTTTTGTAGAGTGGGTCAATCCCAGGACTCAGAAGGCAAAGGCAGGCATATAGATCTCTGTGAGTTTGAGGCTAGCCTGATCAACATAATGAGTTGCAGGAAAGTCAGGACTATGTAGACAGACCCTGCCTCAAAAAAAAAAAAAAAAGCAAGATAAAGCAAAAAGGTCCCTTTAAAAATCATGGTTTTTCATCTATTTTTGAAGTTTTTACTAGAGTGATGCGTTTTAAAATGATAGCTTCATTCAAGTATATCATGTACTCTGACCATATTTACCCTGTGCCCTTTTTGTTGCCCCTCATTATTTTAAAAACAATTCTATCTTGGTGTTAATTTCTTTATCAATTGCAAATGTTATAAATATCAATTTAAATTCCTGATGTTTTAATTAAAATATTTAAGAAAGCATGGCATTTCTTTTATTAAAAGAGCATTTGTAGATGTGATCTAATGTTTTTTAAGTAAACAAGCATTCCCCCACCCCAAAGCCTGAAGACACCGTGGTTTTCAGACATCTGCTGTGTGCTTGGGAAGGTGCTTGTGGCTCTGTTCTCCATGTCAGCTTTGCAATGTACCTGTCTAGGATGTCAAACTGCTCTCCTTTTAATGTTCTCTGCTTCCAGAGAGCTGCAGTCAAGAAACCAAACTGATTATATCAGAGTCTTGTTGGTGTGTTAACTACCTGTTAATGTGCAAAGCACTGAGTGAGTTGCCAGGGCTCTCTAGGTGAGTTGATGCGATCCTTTCTCTCAAGGTGTGTAAAATCCCAAGGCCCTCACTACTCAACACATTAGTCTAGAAGCCTGAAAGAGAAAGCTGTTGCTTGTGTGGGAACTGGAGCAGCATTAGAAGAGATAGAAAAAACTTTCAAGAAAGGGGACATCAAAACTGAGCCCAGCTAAGGGACAGCTCAGCATGGAGAAACATTGATGAAGTCCCTTCGCCCAGACACAGATCAGGACAGCAAGGCAGAAAAGGCTTGACATACTGGGGCACAGCAAGGTATCCAGCGAGGCTGTGCTGGGGAAGTTAAATTTAAAGCTGCATTTAGGACTTGAAGTGTGTGTAAGAGTCTGTTCTCTGTGAGCAATTGGGAACCATTCAAGCGTTTATTCCAGTTGTTTATCGGAGGGATTTAAAGCTGGGTAAAGATAAGACAAGATCTCACATCTGAAGGAAATGAGTCAGAAAACACTATGGAAGATGTATTTGGTAGGAAAGGAATGGAGAAATGGGTAGAGAGTATTTCTTTGGTATAGTTATAATATATAACTGCTGCCTGTCACTGTATCCGTGAAACCAGGACCCACTGCATTGTCCACAAGGAATGGGACATTCCTTTTCATATATTTAAAGAAGTATGAAAACTGGAAGGACTGCTCCATTCCCCAAGTAAAAGACATGAAGGAAAAGGGAAGAACCAGATAATTTTAATGTGGATGATGATACTTTGCCTGCCACTCAACTCAGTTTAGGGAAGAAGGGTGATTTTTGTAAGTCAAGATCAGCTAATGTCCTTGGACATTAAGAGTTAATGCTCCAAAGGCCTTTGTAAATTTCTCTTCCTGCTTCTGAGAAGCCCCTCCCCAAGTGCTGGACTGTGCTTGCTTCTTTGTAGCAAACACAGCAAAGCAGCTCTCTGATGGAGCTTTCTGGGAAGGAGACAGCAGTTTGGAAGCCAGTGTTGTGTATCTACCTGATGCGCAAGGCTGTGGGAACTTAGACATTTTAGGGGTTCTGTTTCAGTAGATGTGCTGGTTGGTTGGTTGGTTGGTTTTGTCAGTTTTTCACAAGCCCGGGTCAAGAACGTACTTGAGAAAGTAGGGAACTCAGTGAGGCATTTTCTTGATTAACAATTGATATGGAAGGTCCAGACCATTGTGGGCAGCCCTGCTCCTGAGCAAGTAATCCTGGGTTGTGGAGCCAACCATGAAGAGCAAGTTTGTAAGCAGACTTCCTCCATGAGTTCTCCTTCAGTTCCTGCCTCCATGTTCCTGCCTCGACCTTCCTAGCGATGGACTACAGCTCTAAAATGAAATAAACTCTTTGCTTCTCTAGTTGCTTTTGGTCTGTGCTTTATCACAGCAATACAAACCTAACTAGGACAGCAGGCGCTAAGAGAAGAAGTGGTGAAGGTACCTCAGTGTAGATCAGATAAAGATCTGTCCCACAAGATAACAAAGGGCAGCTTCAGGAGTGATACACCTGGTGAAACCATCAAGCGTTAATTACCACAGAGGCAAACTGCTTGGGGACTCAGGCCAAGGACTTCAAAATTAAGGTTTTACCAAAGGTAAAGGTAAGTGTGGAGATTCCCAAACTTTAGAATTATCTGTTAGCCACACCCACTAGTCCCCCTTCTGATCCAAAAGTTCTAAGATATCTTAAAGGCATTAAGTTCCTAGGAATTCTATTTTTGCTGGTCCAGGCTTAGAGAATCATTGCTTCAGAGCCTCAAAGCTGGAAAACAACTGGATCATTTAGGAATAAAAAAGATGTGGCATCCTACAGGAAGAGTAGGTAGAGGGAAAAGACACGCCCCTTCTCACCAGCAAAGCCTTCTGCACTAACCTGTGATGTGAGCAGCATGAGCAACAGAACACAGTGGCTATTTCCCAAATATTTAAAGCTGAGGGTTCTCGCCAAGATATATAACCTCTTTGAATTTCTATTTTCTTTAACAGAGATAATATTAAAACCTACCTTTACACGGTGTTCTTCAGAGAAAATGAAACACTATGACAGAGATGGGAGAGCGTTCATATCAGAGGTTGATATGCAAACAAATAATTGCTGAATCTGAGCATATGCCGTATTTATATAAGGGCAAAATAGCTTTGGCAAATTCATTTATTTAGTGGTAGTAATAATGATTGCTTTTCCTAATCTTCTGCACCCTCCAAAATATAGTTCTATGATTGCCACTCTAATGCTGTCTACGGATTATAAATTAAGCCAATAAAAAAAAAGTCTTGCTATTTTTGGAGACAATGAGATTAATACCACATCACACAAAAAAGTTCCCCTCCTGCTTTTAGTGAGTGCCATTTAGGACAATTCTAACTGCTGAAGTATTGCCCTCTGGTCATTTTAAAAATAAGCATTTTAATTAATCTTTTAACGTGTATTTCATTAGTGCGATGAGTGACTATAAATCTCCACGGCATGTCTGAGGATACGCTATGAAAAGCTGTCCATAGGAAAAAGTGTGACTGCCTGCTAAGGACTTTAGCAGGAAGCCAGAAGTGCACTGTCAATATAGTCTCAATTAAACATAAAGATTCTATGAAGACTCAGTTTGTTTAAATAATTGAACTCCAAAAGAGAAGTAAGCATGACAGAGTTTTGAGTAATTAAACATAAATGATTGTACAAATGCTCCAATCCAGTGATTAATAAAAGGCAGGTCCAGATGATGCCAAACACTTAATGGCAGCATAATTAAGGCTATAAAGACTGACAATAAAAGCTTATATCATATAAAACATGTGTTTCATATGTTTGATTTTTAATTGACATTTAGTGTGGAAGAGGAACCATTAATTTTTGCTCTTCCTGCACTCTCCCACTCACCACCCCAACTCACACAACCTCTGTCTTCCCTCCTAAGGAAACAGCTGAATTACTGATAATGTAGTTAAATCTGCCTCTTGTGTTTACATTATTACAGCTACTCAAGTGCTACCATCAGTTGGGTTACCTGTTCATGTCAACCCTTCAGTATAGCTAAATATAAACATTTCTAGCATGTTCCTGTCCCTTGAGCCCTCTCATCCTTCCGAATTTTACTTTAGCCACAGCCCCTGTTCTGGGATAGGAGCGATATCAGAGCTCACTCATTCTCAACCTTTGACATCTGGACTCAGTTTCCCCATTTCTGAACACCCCTGTGTTACTGGAGTTCTGTCCCCAGCTAAAGGGCACATGCAAAGCAACACGTTTCAGAACTTTAATATTTGAAAGTATATTTCTTTCATTCCTATATTTGATTGAAAAGTTGGCTGCTATAGAATTTTCTCAAAATTTATTCTAGTCTTTTAAAGCCATTAGATCCATATATCTGTTTCTCTCTAGTTTCAGTATCATACTGGGTAAGTCTGGCTGTCTCGTTGCGCATGCACAACCCCTTCCTGACAGAATATCCTAGCTGCTTTGTCCTAGGTGTTCTGAAATGTGGACGGTGGACATCTGTTTGTTGTTTATTAAGGTAGTCATGAAATACTTTCTTTCAGTTTATGACTACAAGTCCTTTACATATAAAAATTTCTCAAAATTTTCTGCCCCATTTACTTTGTATCCCTTTCTTCAAAACTACTTTTGTTTTATTGTCAGACCTGGATTTACCTCTTAATATTTTTTTAATTTTTTTTTTTTTTTGGTTTTTCGAGTCAGGGTTTTCCTGTAGCTTTAGAACCTGTCCTGGAACTTGCTCTGTAGACCAGGCTGGCATCAAACTCACAGAGATCCTCCTGCCTCTGCCTCCCGGGTGCTGGGATTAAAGACGTGTGCCACCACCACCCGGCTTGTTTTAATTTTTATATTTTATTTCAGCAGATCTCCATGTTCTCTCTTTGATGCTTTTTGGAGTGTCTCTCAATATTATCTCTCATCTATTCCATTTAACTTTCATTTCTGCTATGATATTTTCATTACCAAGATTTCTTTATTTTTTTTTCTGTTCCTTAAAACTACTTCTCTTTTGCTTTGGCAGTTCACTCTCTCTCTTATCTCACCGAAGACTAACATATTTCATATATCAAAATTATATCTGGTAACATAGTAGAAGATACTGGTAAAAGTTTAGCTGTAAAATATATGATTGAATTATAGTTTCAAGTGAAATATTGAATGCTATAATCAGCAGTACCTTTTAATTTACCTTGTCTTTTCTGCAACTATTATCAGAATTTTAAAACCCTTTTGTCCTTCTACATTATTTCCTCTAAGATGCCCATTTTTATCTACTTACTTTGTTCTACCGTTTTCATACTAGAGGGCTTTCTTGGGTGCTTGGCAATAGCTAATGGCTCCAGCACCCCAACATTATCCAATGATATCCAAAGAAGCAATGACTTCCTAAATGGCTGTATGGAAGAGCCAGGTAATACATCTAGGAGTACAGTTAACACTTTGGGTTTACCTTTCACCATGCAAAACAGGAAATAGGTGACTGAGCAAATACATGCTTCACTTTTTTCCCCATGTCCCTCCCAGTGACAGTCTGTTCCAAGATATAGTGACTCCCTGGTACTTCTCTGGACATATATTACATGACTAAATTTTTGGATTGTGTTTTCTTGAGTATTTGTGGTGAGTTGTTAGTACTTCTACTTTATGTTTGTCTCTGTCTCAATTTCCTATTTCTCCAGTCTCATTGGGATTACACGGCAACAGATTATATTTGCCTCAAGTTGTTTTCTAGAGCTAAGATCCTTATATGCTGAGATTTACTTGGAGCATTCAATGTTTATAAGAATTACCTGGAGAATTCTATAAAGCAACGATTTAGATTCAGATCTCTTGGACCTAGACCCAAGGCTATTTCCAACAAGCTTCCATGGGGTGCCAATATCACTAGCTCATCAATAACATCTTGTTACAAAGCTGTAGAAAGTACAAGAAAAGGCAATTGGTGTAGGCACCTTCTGGTAACAACCTCTGGTGTGCTCTGGCATCTCAGTTATGAGAATTTCCAACATGGGTAATGGTAGAAATGAGACATAACATTACAAGATTGAGCCTTCACTGCATGAATATTGTGGTTGCAGTGTTAATTATAAGAACTGTAGTTTAGAATTTCTGTTTCTGACATCATTAGAAACCTCACAAAAGCATTATAGACTCACTCAGCTCTTAATCAGCATTGCACTATGAGCCAGAGCTGTTTCATGGTAGCTTAAAGGAAATTTGCATTTCCTGAAACTGAAGGACTGACTGAGCTGAAATTTTGATGTTTAATCTGATCATGATAGGACAACTCTAAAGCAGAAAGGCAAATATGAAGCCTCAATAATTCTGTCTAAACAAGAATTCTAGGGCACTGGAGAGATGGCTCAGAGGTTACAAGCACTGGCTGCTCTTCCAGAGGACCTGGATTCCATTCCCAGCACCCATATTGAAGTTCACAACTGTCTGTGATCTGGTACCCTTACACAGACATTCGTGCAGGAAAAATGTTAATCACATAAAAACAAATAAATTTTAAAAAACGAGGGGGGGTGGGGGAAGAATTCTGGTAATAGAACAATGGGGTATATCTGGTGGCATTGCAGAAGACACTGACAAAAGCTAAGCTGTGAGATATGTTAGCACTTGGGTAAATGTACCTGGGAACAATTAACCCCCAATTTCTCAGAATCCCTGATCATCAGAAACAAGCTCTTCTCATTTACTTGAGGCCATAGACTTTTCCTACATGGAAAGTTAAGGTCTTTCCTTGCTGTATTTCTTTGTTCTAGACAATAACCTGTGTCAGGTCTCTAAGTAGATTGAATAGGGAAGTTCAAAACTGCCTTAAAAAGAAACTTTACTCTTTTAGAACCAGGACATATTGTTGGGCTGAAGTTTCCTCTAAGACATTCAGTTCTGCAGGGAAGCTTCTTAAGCCTGAGGACAACAAGTCAAAGCAGCTTCAGGAAGTCCCTGAAACTGACCAGACTCACTAGGCCCCTCTCTCCCAGAATAAGCAATAAAGACTGCTGAGAGTCACTCTCAAACAAGCCAAACTTCAAAGAAGATTCTCAGGCAAAGCAAAACTGCAAAGACCCCGAGACCAGACCAGCTGGCTAGAAGAAGCAGAAACCAGCCAAGTTCCCCCAAAAGAGCCTTACACCAACTGAGGCACCTGGAAAGGACACTCTGCAATCTGTTGAGCTGCCTATAGTCTGCACAGTGTGCTCCAGTTTGTGAACTGTCACCGGTGGGCTTTGGTAATGCAACTGTCTGTCATTAATTTCTGATTCTATAAGTAATCCATCCTCCATATTCCTGCACATAACTCCAATAAAACTCATTGGTTTGCCAAATTGGACTTTGGTGGTATCTGTACTTGGTTTGTCCTGGGCTCCCTATCTGGGATAAGTAAATGTGTATATTGCAGCTCCCCAGGAAAGGTTTTGTTGCACAACACACACACACACACACACACATATGAATGCAAGCAGGGATATGATAATGTGTGTAGGGTAAGACCTTGAGGACATGAGGTACAGTGTATGAGTAGGGCAAGAGAATTCATAGGATCACACAAATAATCCAATGTTCTGGAAGCATAAATCTGATCTTAGTACTGTAGTGAGACAGAACATAGAAAGTTACCCATGGTCATGAGATAGTGATGGCAGAATGGAGTCAGAGGCTGCTCATTTGTTTCCTGGCTGCCCAGACCCAAATAACCACACAAAACTTCATTATTACAGCATTGCTTGGCCTTTTAGCTCACACTTCTTATTGTCTAGCTCTTACATCTTAAGTTAACCCATTTCTATTAATCTGTGTATTGCCACGTGGCTGTGGCTACAAAAAGTTCTAGTGTCTGTCTTCTTCTGCAGCTACATGGTTTCTCTTTGACTCTGTCTACTCTCTCCTCTGCTATCTGCTTGGAATTCCCGCCTTGCCCTATTCTGTGCTGCAATAGGCCCAAAGCAGCTTCTTTATTAACCAATGGCACTCACAGTATACAGAGAGGAATCCCACATCAGCAGAACATTAATAGAATACCAAGGGGATGCCCAGAAAGCCCAGCACTGTGAAAACCTTAGAATGGTATTAGCACGTGAGATAGGTGGCCATGTGTCCTGAGAGGTAACAGGACCAATCCCTCATTTCTAACAGCAGTAAGACATATCCTAGTGAAGGTTCTCCTGGTAAAGAAATACCCTAGTGAAAGTTCCTAGTATATCTCTGAGAAGCATGGTGAAGTATTCTCTTATGTTGTTGGGAAGGAAAAATTTTACCTGAAGTTTGTGTCACCAGTATCAAGTAGATGGTGGAATTCCATGATAACTACTATAGTCTGTATCTAAAATGTCCAGAGATCCTGTGGGTAAGACATCATTGTCAGCTGTGGGCTTTGGTGATTGGTGGGATCATAAAGACTCTGACCTCATCCACTAATTAATTCACTTATGGGTTCATGATTTAATTGGATATTGGGATGTCAATGAGAGAAGACTTAGTTGAAGGGAGTGGGTCTTTGTCTGTGGGCCATGGGAATTGCCTCTTGCCCCAAGCATCTTCATCTTTTTATTGTTTTCCTTCCCAGATGCTGTGATAAAATACCCTGACTAAAGCAACTTAAGGGGTAAAGGGCTTATTTTGGCTCACAATTAAGACTTACATCCTATCATGCTGGGAAGGTCACAGCAGCAGGAACTGATCATAGTGCATCTGTAGTCAGAGCACAGAGAGTGATGGATGCTTCCGCTTAGCTCATTTTCTCCTTTTCTTTCCCTTCCTTCCTTTCCTTTCTTTTCTTTTCTTTTCTTTTCTTTGTCTTTGCTTTTTGTTTTGGTTTGTTTTTGTTGGTTGTTCCTGGAAACTTCCTGGAAACCATATATACCAGGCTGGCTTTGAATTCACAGAGACCTGCCTTGCCTCCAGAGTTCTGGAATTAAAGGTGAATACCACTATGCCTAGTTATTTTCTCTATTTTGTCTAGGGAATGGTGCCACCCGGAGTGGGTAAACCTTTCACCTAAATTAATGTACTCAAGATAATCCCCTCAGGTATTCCGAGAGGCTAACCTACCCTGATAGGTATCTATCTGGAAAGTTATCTCCTAGGTGATTCAAGATACTGTCAAGTCGATAACTAACAACCATTACACTGTTCTACCATGTGTTTCAACTACCATGATACCCTGCCTGATCTCAATGGAAAAAACAAAAGCTGGGATAATTAACCTTAATTACAATGAGGAATCTATCTTGTTGGGTTAAGACTACAAAGCTGGAGGCTTAGTCTCTCAGGAATGACGGTCTAACCAGTTCCACTAAATTAGCACAAATCGTTCCAGGAAGAGGTGATTCTACACTGAGGCAGAATAAGGACCTGGGATCTACTAACTCTACCATCAGGAATTACAGCCCAACTGAGAGTCCCACTGAAAAAATCTAGAAGATTGTAACTGGCTATTATTTTCAAGGATACTTAGGAGACTTGCACTTATCCTAGCAGCAGTTTGGGGGATTTGTGGGGGAAAAGGAGATAAGTGAAGAAATTTTGTTCACATTTGGAACTGATTACAGTAAAAGAATGAGCTTGGATGTTACAGGTGCAAGGAGCAGCATTTTCCCCACGCCTAGCTTGCTTGACATTTTATATCCCCTGGATCTCAGCTGCTGCCTTACTTCCCAGCAGTCACAGTGGTGGTTCACCCCCTTTCTGCAGTTCCAAAGTCTCTGCTGCCACCACCACCACCTCTTTTGATGTGTCTTCTAGCACAGACTGCTCTGCTTCTTCTAGGGTATGATGGTCATTCTGTCTTTTAGCTGTTCCAGATTAAGCTACTGTGAACCCCACCAGTCAAGAATAAGATCCACCACTACAATAAGCCAAATTTGAAACAAGCTTTAACTAAATACTGGCCAGGTCCATCTCTGGATTTCCAGAATATGGCCCCAAATCAAGTTTTGCATCAACTTAAGTATTTTCCATCAAGTCCAGTCAAGGGCAAGCATACATCCTGACGTACCTCCAGCCTACATCCAATCAGAGACAAGCATACATCCTGACGTACCTCCAGCCTACATCCAATCAGAGACAAGCATACATCCAGACGTACCTCCAGCCTACATCCAAGCAGAGACAAGCATACTTCCTGACGTATTTCCTGCCTGTGAACCTCCTCCCTACAATGTGACCAAGCACATGTGGTGCAGATGGGTCAAACAAACTTACCTAGGGGAAAGAAAAACATCTGACTTGTTATCTCCCATACACAACAGTCTCCAGAATTTCAGCAACTATTTGAACTAGTTGAAGTCCTTGAGCAAGAGGCTTGCAGATCAGAGACAGTTTTGCTTCATGGATTCCTTAGGCACAGTAATTAAAACTTGAAATGTAACTTTGGCTCTCACACTACCTCCTTTACCTTTGTACAAATCCTGCATGACTGATCATTGAATGTATTTTTCTTCACAGAGATGTCTGTATTTCTGCACTGCACTGTGATATACTGCCTATTATTAACCCCTCCTTCTTTCTGATTTCCCTTTCATTCATGCTTTTTTTGGGATTGTACTTGATAATAAAGTTTATTTTTGTTTTTTGCTTGTTTGTTTTAAGAGATAGGTTTCTCCATATAAGAGCACTACCTGTCCTGGAACTTGCTTTGGAGACCAGGCTGGTCTTAAACTCACAGAAATCTGCCTGTCTCTGCCTCCCCAGTCCTGGGATTAAAGGCGTGTGACACCCCCCCATGATAATAATATCTTAATCAATCAACTTTGTCTTGAGTTTTATCTAATGTGTAGAAAGGAAGGCTTTAATTTTTCTCCTGACTCTTCCATTTTAGATTAATATTTTCAAGAGGAAACACTGTGTTTTACACTGGAGCTCAGCAGTTGAGACTGTGAGCAGGGCCAGATAATAAATACTTTTGGTTTTGCAAGCCACATGGTGACTGCTGCAGCACTGCCGGAATGCTATTATAGGAAAAGACCACAGTGTGTAAACAAAGGGACCTGGCTGTGTTCTGATAAAACTTTATTTTAAAAAGTTGGCTACAGGCTAGATTTTGAACAATAAGGACAATTTGTTGACTTCTTTTTTTTTTAGATCTATTTATTATGTATACAGTGTTCTGTCTGTATGTATGCTTGCAGGCCAGAAGAGGGCACAAGATCTCATTACAGATGGCTGTGAGCCACCATGTGGTTGCTAGAAATTGAACTCAGGACCTCTGGAAGAGCAGTCAGTGCTCTTAACTTCTGAGCCATCTCTCCAGCCCCAATTTGTTGACTTCTGTATTAAATTAAAAATGCATTGGCCAGGTGTGAGGCAAACACCTATAATTTCAGTGTTTGGGAGGCTGAGGCAGGTCAACATGGAGTAAACAGCCAATCCCTGTGTCAGAAAACAAATAAGAAACAAAAACCACCCAAATAAAAGAAGCCAGCATAATGGAAAGTATTAGAGTTTTGCAGAATACTGACCTGGGTTTGTTTCCAAGGTCTGCTACATACATAATAACGCTACAAGTTACTTTTATCTTTCTGAGTCTGTATTATCAAAATAGTCCTTGCAGCCTTTTAAGTTTTCAAAAGAACTAAATAGAATAAAAATAAAATTGCCTTTGCAAAATGTTTGGGAGAGTGTAAAGGCTCTGTCCATTAAAGCAGTTAGTTTTATTTCTATTCTTTTTGAACTGACACCTGACATATAATCCCAGAACATTCTAGGTATTCAATAAAGTGTAGTATGATGGGCCTGCTTGTTGGGGTTTCTGTCCCACCTGGTACCCCACAGCTGGCAAGCCCCAAAGAAAAATCACACAGAGAGTCTGCATTAGGTTATAAACTGATTGGCCCATTAGCTCAGGTTTCGTATTAGGTCTTATAACATATATTAACCCATTATCCTTATCTCTGTTAGCCACATGGCTCAGTACCTTTCTCAGTGGGGCAGGTCACATCCTGCTTCTTCGGTGGTCCAGGCAGAAGTGCCGAGAGAGCTTCCTGTTTCCCAGAATTCTATTCTCCTTGCTCCGCCTCTACTTCCTGTCTGGTTGTCCCACCTATACATCCTGGCTAATGGCCAATCAGCATTTATTTAAATCATGATTGACAGAATATGGACAATTCTCCTGCAGCAATAAAGTATTGCTAAAGAAGTAAAAAGAAACCAGCAAACTGTTTCTACTGATGATGAAATTCCCTGAACAAATTTCCATGAGGTCTTTCTTGTTCTCATTGCAAAAGCACCAAGTCAGGGTTTGGAAACTACACTGGGCTTCTAAAAGAGAGAAAGGAGAGTCATTGGTTCATGGCATTGCTACAGAGCCACTTCATGACTTTCATTCTAACTACAGAGTTGTGTGATCATGATGTTCCATGGGAAAGCTCTGACAGATCAGGTGCTTTATGAAAGCAAGGCTGTCTGAAGATCTTTTTTCTCCACCAAGTCTTCTAGAAGTTCGAAGGGATCTGGGTTGTTTTTAAGGTTTGTGGCCTATTAACCAATAATGGAAGGCCAAATGTAGTCAAAATAATCGGGGTATATTTCAACTGCTTACCTGGAGTAAAGTAAGGCTTTTAACTCAGAGGAATAAAATTTATTCTAAGTCTCTCTTTTCTGCAGACTATCCAGAGTCTGAATACAAGGCTCATCATGAGTAAAAACTAAGGTAAATGGACTCTGAGCTTCTGCTCGCCTGAGCTTGACCCTGCTCTGCTCGGAAGACCTCTAACTTGTTGGCACTTTAAAACATTTTTCAACAACTGTTTTATGTTTCTGAGAAACAGTTGTGCAGTTCCATAAAACTGCACCTGGAAATATTGGTGCATTTTGGATAATAGCTTTCATATTTCAAAATTAGGTCTGATAACTTACTCTGGAGAAGAATGAGAAAAACAGAAGCACAGCCAGAAGAAATACTAAAAAGTGCAGCATGGGTTGATATATATGAAACTATGCATAGGTAACAAGCAGCCCTATCCCACTTGGGGGGATATTTTGGAAACAAATACCACTCCTATTACTAAGTTTTAAAAAATGTTATATACACAGGAGCAACAAAAACAGACATCAGAGTGAGCTTTCTTAGGTGGCTTTGTATAAGGTGTCCTTGGAGATATGTGGAACTATAACACAGACCCACCTTTGAGGGTATCCATGACCAGAATATGGAATAATAAACATTATGGGAAGCTTTGGAACAGACTCTTGCAGATATGATGTTCTGGATGCAAGGGCAGCATGTCTTTTGAATACAGGCAACTAGCCATTCTTCCAGCCACAGGAATTCTAATTCTACCAAATGTCAAATACAGAGAGCCAAAACGATTGTGGCAGGCTCTCTTCTATGAGCCCTGAAGAGGAAAGAGTTTCTCTTTCCTTGCTGCATTCATAGTGCTGAGGACATAAGCAACAACCTGATGATTATTTCGGGATGTGCATGAATGAGCATGCTGTCATGTTTGAGCTCATGGAGATATGCATAATAAGCCCAGGCTATGAATAAGAAGCTGAAGGAAACAGCCACTAAGTGCAACAGTTAAGACTCAACTTAAAGTCAACTTCCAAGAACAGGCAGAGTGCTCTGTTGGGCCCAGGCATATGGAATTGGCTCAGTGGCCTTATTTGTACATCAGAAAGCATGTTATGTGGAAGATTTTTGTTAAGAACAAGCACCGATCTAAGGTAACTCAGCATATGCCCATATGAACATAAATACTATTGCTATTCCATAGTGTCTATGCTCCACTGGGCTCCGGGACAAGCATTACTTTAAATCGTTTTAAAGTCTTCTACATATATTATTTGCCCAGACACGTGAGCTAAAATTTCTTAGTAATTGCAAAGTTTAGGTTATGTTTTAGTATTGGTTTTCTTGTCTTTTTTTTTCCCCTTTGGTTTGGTGTATTAGGTAGCAGATCATAATGAGAAGAGAATGAGATGTTGGTAGAGATTGAAACATTATAATTAGACAGATTATCTACTTTAGCCTACAGTGAAGCAGAGACTTGATAACAAGAAGAAGCTTGCCTAAGGCTAGCAATTTGACTAAATGGAAAGAATGAGAATCCATAAGGACATCTCAAAAGCTGGTAAGAGTTCAAAGTCCTTCTCTCACACCCATGAGGAGTGAGAAACAATCTGTTTAAGGGATTCTGAAGTTATATAGTATTAATAAGTGGTTGAGTCCTTTCTGCTCTGGTAAAGTTATCTATTATCTGGATTTATTTATAATTTTATGTGTCAAACATGGGAAAAATAAATCAAGCAGTGGAAACAAGTACAAAAGGGTAAGCTATCTATCAACTGCTATGCACAGATGTTTGATGGTTCAACCTCTTATGTCAGCTGTGCTGTTGTGCTTGGCTTGCTTTAAGTTGCATACTCATATCCAATTTTGCAGTTCTGATGGTAGCACTTCTTATAAATGGTGAATGCATCGCTTGACAAATCAAACAAGAGCTGATCTAAGACAGCTTCTTGTCAGGTTAGACTGCAGCTGACCATAATGCCATGGTAGAGTCCTCTGTCTGGACATATGGGAGACACAGTTCTAGGGAATCTGGTAAAGTGACTGTGTAATCTGTCACGAAGAGCTGCATTAGCTCAGGGGATCTTTAGCAGACTAAGAATCTCTATAGCAAGGAAGGCAGGAGTGGGGCTTAGCAGAACTCAAGTTCTCAAGAACTCAGACATCACCACCCCCTGTTCTGTAAGGCAGCCAGAAACTCCACTGTTGAGAATTCTCTCTGATTATGCATCTGTGGCAATGGTGTATACCAAGAACTCCACCTGCAAGGGACTGAAGGCCAGTGTTTCAGGCTGGGGCGCAGGACAGTGACCATGGGGATTGGTCCTTGCTGGGTGGTCTGGAGCAGGCATTGTTCTAGTTCAAAAGGACAAATTGGAGGACTGCCTACACACACATTCTTTAAACGATCTAATGTGCTCTGGAAGAAATCGTCCGTGAAGACCTGGTACACAATAGCAAAACAGAATATTTAAATTTATCGTTTCATCATTTATGGACTTGCTGACCATTTGTAAGGTTCTATACTCAGCCAGTGAGACCCAAACACAAATGTGATGCAGTCCTCAAAGAACCCAGGGTCCAATGGGAAGACAGCGGGGTTAAAGGGCAATTGCACAAGAAGGTGGCCTGTCACTGCAAACCACTAACCTGCAGAGGATGTTTGAGGAGCACTAAGCAAGTGTAACTGAATCATTCTGGTGTGTACATAGAGCTTCAGGAAGACTCCGTGGAGGAAGTGATCCTTAAGTCTTGAAATAGAAGCTATGATGCATCTGGGAGACACACAGAACCAATCAGACCAGAGGAAGAACTTGAGACATAAAGCACCAAGCAGTGATGTATCATTTTTGAGGATAGCATGGAGTTTTATCGCTGACAGAGCATGGTCCTGGAAACTGTAGCATGTCTAGAAGGTAGTTAGTTTCCCGTCCCAAATCAACAGCTTTATTGTTCTTCCTCAAGAGCTCTTAAAAATTGTTCTAATTAAATGTGATTTGCAAGTATCCATAATTTAATAATAAATCATGACACAAAAGATGAAACTTGAGATTTCAATCATTACTAGAACGTAAATTCTCCGATCCCAGATAAGGAAGCTTATGGCTTGGAAACACCTGGCTCCTACAGGAAGAAGACTGAAGAATTGAATGAAGTGTATCTGGTATCACCACCCCTGCATCTTTTCCGTAGTGGTCATAATCTCTTCCCATCCTCCTGTTTTGTTAATGCTGTTTTTGACTTCCTGTCTCACCCTGTGAGAAAAAGGCATTGCTATGGGTTTCCATTTAGATATCTGCTATGGTAATTCACTCCATGCCCCAGGCCCTAATGGGCACACAATGCCAGCATGATTCCTCTTATAAACTAGCAAATGAAGGAAATAACCACCTGTTCTATGGGCCTTTTGGCCCAGCCTTTAATCAGAACCCCATTAATTACTCAGCGTTTAGAAGCCCCCATTCTAACAGAGGGTAGTGATGATGTTTTGGCCTTCTGGTAACCAAAGTCACCCCAGAACTTAGGTCAAGTAGTCCTCAATATGTCTGAGTATTCTCCACACTGGAGTATCATGTGACCCAAGTATATGGCCACAGATTCTACTGGCTAAGAACTAATGAAGTGTTATTACTTCTGTGAGTCAAGGAGGCTTGCATCTGAAACCTGGCTCAACTCCCAAATAATTATAAATATTAATTGGTGAAAGTGATTTTATCCTCTTCTTCTTTCATCGTTGCCTTTTCTCTGGTTGTAAGCTTCACCCCATTGGCTCATGTTAGGTCTATTTTCTCTTTCAGAAAAGTCATACTCTCCTTTCCTTAAAAAAAATCTTTTTGCTTACGCTTTCATACAATATGCTTTGATCTTATTCTTCCTCTGCACCCACCTTCATGTTCTTTCTCTCTCTTTCAAACAAACAAGCAAACAAGAAAGGAAAGAAAATCAAAGCAAACAAAAGATAAACTAATAAGCCAAAAATTATTAAACAGAACAAAATGAAACAAATAGCCCACAGAACCCCATGGAGTCTGTTTGCTGTTGGCCTATTACTCCTTGGCATGTGGTTTATTGTGGAGTGTGGTGGATAGACCAATGACACTCCATTCAGGAAAACTACTTTCCTCTTTCCAAACAGCATCAACTGCAAATAGCTTCTTAGTTGGAGTGGGACTTTGTGTCCGCTTACCCTTCTAAGTGCTGGGACTATGTCTGCTTTGAACCTGCACAGGCTCTCTGCCTGCCGTCACAGTCCCTGTGAGCTCATCCATGTACGTATCAGTCCTGTGGTGCCTAGAAAACATTGTTTCCTTGGAGTCATCCACCACCTTTGGGACTTGCAATCTTTCTATCTTCTCTTTCAAATAAGTTCCCCAGCAAGGGGTTTGGTAAAGACGTCTCCTGGAGAACTGAGTGCTCCTAAGTTTTCACTCTCTACACTCCGTACAGTTGTGGGTCTCTGTGTTACTTGCCATCCACCAGAAAAAGGAGCTTCTTTGATGAAGGCTGAATGATTCACTGATCTCTGGATACAGCAATATTTCATTAGGAGCTGTTTTATTATTATGTTCATTTAGCGGAGTGCCTTCCAGCATCATGAAGACTAGTCATTAGTGGTGAAGATTCTAGTTGGGCACCAGGTTGATTTCTCCTTGTTTGATGACATATGTAAGTGGTGTCTTCAGCCATAGGGCCTATTACCATTAGGTTGTGGAGACTAATCAATAACCTTGACAATAGCCTATATTTTTTTGGGTTATGGGACCCCTAGACCATGTTCTTTTGTCTGTTTTTACAACTTCTTGTGAATGAAGGCCCTGTAGTATCCTTGCAGTCTTGCAAGTTATTAAAGTTATTGCAGAATCCTGGCTTCTGATAGTTAAGTATGGCCACCTAATACCTGTTACTTTGAGGCTCGGTCATCCATGAGTATGAATGATGGGCTCAATGGTTGCCTTTACTACAGTCAGCCCCAGCCACCAGAGAAGAGTCACTATGAAATTCTTAGTGTGACTCATGCCCCTCTCACAAATGTGCTCTTAATGGCTTCAGATGATGCTCTAGGCTCCAGGATATCTACAGAAAACACTCTCTTGGCATCACAATGTATTCATCTGAATATCTCACGTTCCTACTTCCCTTGACCACTAGCCAGGGCAACTCAGGCATTTGTGCTTTGCTTGGCATCTCTGAAGCTTTACTCAAGCTTTCAACAGCAGCTCTAGCACTTTTCTGTATCCCTGGGGGATCCTTGCCAGGGTGTTCAATATAGCACAGTAAGAGTCCACAAGCCAAAAAAAAAAAACTTGCTTATTTAATCTTATATTCTACTTTCTTTGATCAAGTATCTTTTATCAGTCTGGGTCAAGTCAAGAAATAGAAACTATAGTGTAATAAACAAGAGAGTTTTAATATAAAGGATTATTAAAATCTGATGGAGAAGTAACTTTAAAAAGGTAAAAAAAAATTTCAAAAATAAAACTTAGGCTGAGAAAATTCCAAAGGAACAATTTGGAAGAGATGTGTTTCTTCCTACAGTGAAGGGCCAGACCTCACTGGAGTCAGTGTGATATTGCTCCATTCCAGTGGGCAGTAGGAAACAGTCCTTTTGGATGCAGGCTAGCTGAGGCTGGAGGATGGCCAAAGAGATGAGTACAACAGCCAGCGCAAATCCTAATGTATACCCATGTTGACAAGAAAAAGACTCCAATGAGGTAGGAAGGCTTACTTGTATACCCCTCTACATAGGAGAGGGTGCCCACGTTGCCACAAAACAACTTCCTGGTTCCTTCTAGTAAGTTCTAGTAAGCTAGAGTAATGCCTACAGGGGATGAAATGCTTTTACATCTTTCCCCAAGACGAAACAGCTTTGACTGTCTGAAGGAACTCTGCAGGACAAAGATCTTCAGGACCATCCATCCATCCATGTGTTCACATCCCCTAAAGATTCTCCTTGTGTGAGCATCCCTGTCATATATGCAGGTATAGATGGATGAAGGCACTGGAAACTTGAAGAGATATGTTGTGGGAGACGGCTTGTGCATTCCCAGCTGCCCAGACATGAAATAATCACACAGAAATCTGTATCAATTGCAGTACTGTTTGACCAATAGCTTAAGTGCATTGCTAGCTCTTACATCTAGAATTAACCCATTTCCATTCTTTTATATTTTAGCACAAGGCTCATGGCCTACAGGCAAGGTTCCAGCCAGCAGCTCACATCTTTGCCCTCTGGTGGCTACATGGCATCTCCTGACTCGGCCTTCGTTCTCCCAGCATTCAATTTAGTTTTCCCCACCTACCTCTATTCTGCCCTGCCAGGCCCAAGACAGCTTCCTTATTAACCAGTGGTATTCACAGCATTCAGAGGGGAATCCCACATCAGAGATAGATGTTAGCTCTTTGTTGGAAAGCAGTGGAAGTAGGAGACATTATAGAAAGGAGCCAAAAACTTGGTGCTGTCACAGGACTGATAGTGTCCTGACTTCAGCAGATTTGGAACTGGCTCAGAAATGGCTGCTGACATTGGAGGTGGTGGCAGAATAAGAGAAGGTGGGAATGAAGGTTTGACACTGTGTCACAGTCAACTGTTGCCATTAGAGCTATGATTCTTCTTTCTTTTGTATTTGTATATTTATTTATTTTTGTTTTTATATCCTGGTCACAGTTTCCCCACCCTCCTCTCCTCCCAGTTCCTCTCCCACTCCTCTCCTCTCTTTCCTCCCCATCCACTCCTCCTCCTCCATTTCTCTTCAGAAAAGGGCAGGTCTCCCATGAATATCAACTAACCATGTTCTATCAAGTTGCAGTGAGACTAGGCACCTCCTTTTCTATTAAGGCTGGATGAGGCAACCTGGTAGGAGGAAAGGTCCCTGAAGTCAGGCAACAGAGTCCCTTGCTTCCACTATTAGGAGTCCCACAGGAAGATCAAGTTACACAAATGTAATACATATGCATTTTCTGTGAGTCCCTATGACCCCAAGATAGTTGATTCTGTGGGTTTTCTTAGGGTGTCCTTGACCCCACTGACTTGTATAACCCTTCCTTCCCATCTTGTGCAGGACTCCCTGAGCTCCACCTAATGTTTGGCTGTGGGATGCTGTATCTGTTTCCTTCAGTTGCTGGGTGAATCCTCTCTGATGACAACTGGGCTAGGCACCCGGTCTTAGTTAGAGTTTCTATTGTTGTGAAGAGACACCATAACCAAGGCAACCCTTATAACAGAAAACATCCAATTGGGGTGGCTTGCTTACAGTTCAGAGGTTTAGTCCATTATCATCATGGTATAGGCCTCAAGCTGAACCAGTCATTGGTTGGCCAGAACAATACTGAACTTCATATGGAAAAAATCAAAAAACCCACAGTAGCTAAAATAATCCTGTACAATAAAAGAACTTCCAGAGTATTACCATCCCTGATTTCAAGCTGGACTACAGAGCAATAGTTAAAAAACAAAACAAACAAACAAACAAAAAAACAACTGCATGGCATTGGCCTAAAAAACAGACAGATTGATCAATGGAATAAAATCAAAGGCCCAGAAATAAATCTACACACTTATGGACAACTGATTTTTGACAAAGTATCCAAAATTATACAGTGGTAAAAAGAAAGCATCATCAACAAATGGTGCTGGTCTAACTGGATGTCGGCATGGAGAAGACTGCAGATAGAGTTGTGACTCTTAAACATTACTGTGAGCAATGCAGTTTCCGGAAAGCGGTTGAAAGGTTAGCTAGTGTGTGAAGTCAGATATATCTAGGTCCTAATCTTAGCTTCTTATCAATAAAACTGAGATGATACTAGGAATGATCTCAGAGGAATGTCTGATAAGGGTACATGACAATGTACACAAAGCTCTTAACACAAACCACAACACACTGCACTCAAATAGATTTCCTATGTTTAAAAACAATTGTTGGGCATGGGATATAGCCTACTCTAGAGTACCCATGCATCATGCAAAAAGCCCTGGGTTCAGTCCCTAGGGTTGCATAAAGGATAGGGAGCATAGTGATACATGCCTGTAATTTCAGCACTCAGGAGGTACAGGCTGGAGGATCAGATGTTCAAGGTTATCCTCAGCTAAAGAGAGAGTTCAAGAGCATCCCAGATGACAGGAGAGTCTGTCTGAAGATATAAAACAGACAAACAAAATAGAACCATTTCACAACTACAAAGAACAAAGACAAAGGAGCAGAATAAGAAAGTTAAGCACAATGTTTGAATATTTCTTTGTTTTCTTTTGCTACTAGTAGGTTTATTTTAGAAGATGGCTCCAGGCTTTTGGTACAACAAACAGTTCTTGTAAACCAGGGATTGGATTTCTAGAGCTATCCCAGTGCATCAAAATCTTCATGCTACTGGGATTTGCCTTCTAATGGGATATGGTTGTGTACACCTTTATTTCTGCAGAAACCTTTTCAGTGTTCATCAGAGGAGGAGCAGCAAAGATCAATTCACCAAGAGCAAAAGGCTGTGGGTGGGTTTCTACAGAAGCAGGGGAGTGAAAAAAGTTCCCCTTAATCTTCATTGGCTTCTTTATAGGAATCTTCTTCCTTTGGAATAAACAGAAGAGCAACAACAGGCTCTGCTTGGATGAATATTTTGGTTACATGAATTAGAAAGTAAAGCATGCCCTGGGTAGACCTTCATTTACTCATCCAAATATATATACTCCTCACATACACCTTTTCCCACCCTTCTGTTTGGAAGTTGGCTGCTGGGGCGGCATCACCAAGTTCCATTGCTCCCTGTGTTTAGATGTGTTCACAAAGGGAAGATGCTTCAGGAGAGCCAAGCGCAGGAAGAGAGACATCAGGAAATTTGTCCTTCCAGACATCTGTCTGCTAGACTGGTTTGGTCACAGCTATGTCTTTGTGCCCAAGGTTTCAGCTGGTGTTAGCTGGCACTATGATGATCCTGCCTAAAGCAGTCAAAGCCTCCCAATGTCAACCCTTGACCATTGCTTGCTAGTTTCTCTTAATCCTACCCATTACTGTAAACTGCCTCCTCATTAGCCTCTCTTCCTTTGAAGTTATCTTTTCCCCACTTGATACAATTATCTTTCAACTCTAAATCTGCACTCCCATTTATAAAACAGGGACAATAACAGCACCTGCATCATAGAATTTTTGTGATAGGCCGGTGAGAAAACAGGCAAGATTCTTAGGACAGTGACTAACACACGGTGGCTATTCACTGAATGTTAGCTACCATGCTCATTCCTCATATTATGACTCTTCTTTATTTAAGTCCCAGCCACTAGGACAGAAAAAAGAATGCCAAAAAATGGGCTTTGGACTAAAACCTCCTTTAGAATTGAGATCCACGGCAACATTTAAGTACAACTAAGGTCTGAGTCCCTCAAGACTTATTTATTAATATATGGTAAAAACACCTTTGCCAATATTCCTGTGGTTGATAAAAGCAAAGTATAGTCATTATTATTGAACATATTTGTAAGCCAAAGATTAGGGCTCTTCCTGTTTATGTATCCCTTGATGCAAATTAAATTAATTTGAGAAGGAAAGTCTAATCAGCAGCATGAGGTAAAGGAAATATTCTTTAAGCATATAAAACGGTATTACTACAACCTGGAGGAGCAAAGCTATTTCATCCTAAGTATTTTATAATTCTTGAATGTATAATATACTGCAGCAAACAGAAAGCAATACATCAAGATAAATGATGCAGCAATTGGGCCACATTATCCGTGTAATCATGTTCATGTGACTTGGATGCTTTCATTTATGTGGTCATTCAAGAGATAATAGTTCTAATGAGGCTGGATTGCAGATTTTATCTCCATAGAAGCCCCATAGCACATAGAAATCGCTTGCTCCATTATCTGTAACTCTGTCCATAACCCAATACTCCAGTTTTCATGTTCATGATTATGGTCATGAGAAAAATAGAAAGCAGAGGTAGAGTATGGTACCAATCAATTTCTGTAAATTCCAAATATATGAGGTTTTTTTGGTGCTCCTCCCTCCCGTGTGTGTGAGAAAGTGTGTGTGAATGTTCACGTGTGTAATGGTGTACCCATGCCTAAGACTGTGTATATATACAGCATACATGTGGTGGTCAGAGAACATCCTGGGTGTTGGTCCTCAGGCACGTTCCCTCTTTTGTTTGAGGTAGGTTCTCTCATTCATCTGGAACTTCATCTTGTGAGGCCAGGTTAGTTGGCTTGTGAGCTACTATTAGGTGTCTTCCTGTCTCTGCCCCTCACCCCCACGTGGCTGGAATTATAGGCGTGTGAGACTGTGCCCAATTTTGTTCATGGGTTCTAGGAATCCAAACCGCAGTCCTCATGCTTGTAAGGCCATCACTTTACTAAAGAAACCATCTCCAAAAGTCCTCCAAGTGCATGTTTTGCTGTGAGGGGATAGACAGTATTATTTTGTTATCGAAAAGGAAGAAATCATGTTCGTGTGTAAAGTAGATCATCTCCCCGTGTAAAGTAGATCATCTCCCCGTGGAAAGCATCAGCTCTCCTAGTGTACCAGTAGCATTTGTCTGTCACCTTCCTGGGGCTGTAGCAAAGCACCACAGGCTTTAAATCACTGAACTGTATTATAGATTTCACAGGTAGGAGTCAAAAACACAAACAAAACAAACAAACAAAAAAACCAAGGTGTTAGGGGGGCAATGTGGTCCTTGAAGACATCTAGTGGGTAAGGGGGAATCCTCCTTTGCCACTTGCAGCTGAGGATAGATTGTGTTGGCATACCTGCCTCCACCTTTTCCTCTGTCTATAGGTGGCTTTCTTCTCTCTGCGCTCCAATTTCCTCTTTTATTTTCAACAGGGTCTCATTCTTTGGCTGGCATTCTTTCATTCTGTCTGCATCTCCTGAGTGCTGGACTGTGTGCTACCATGTCAGGCCAAATTCCCTTGCTGTAAAAAGGATTCTCAAGGTACTTGACACAGGGCCTGCCTTAATCCAACATGACCTCAGCTGGCTTGCACCTCTTCAAAGATCGGTTTCTCCAAATGGTCACAATCAGGTTTTGAGGAGGTACAGATTTGGGGAGACCCAAGGGATTTATGATGGTGTCTATCACTCTAACTCTTCAAGGTCTGATAATATTTTTGTGGGTGGGCTCTGTGAGGGTCTTCCATTCTTTTCTTTCTTCAATACTTGATTCCAATCTTTTCAATCTTTCTTCTTTTCCTTTTTAAAATTTTGTTTGACTCCTTCCAGAGGAATAATATGCATGGACTCTGGTTTAGTTTATGAAAAAATTAGGAAGTGGTTGAAATCATACTAACATTTCATATTTTTAACTATTTTATCTATCTATCTATCTATTTTATTTGTTTTCTCTGCACTTTTCTTTCTCTCAACTCCCAGTCCCCCCCCCCCGCCACTCCATCCGCTTCTCTTCTGTTTCTGTACAAACATAAGGCAGGTCTCCCATGAATATCAACCAGCCATGGTACATCAAGTTGTAGTTAGACTAGGTACCATCTCTCCTGGTTAAAAAAAAAATTCAGAAGGCACCTAGGGTGATGAGTGCTAGCCCTCTGACTGGAGGGCCCTACTCTCTAGGCCCCAGTGCCCGGAGTCACATCCCACACCCCAGCCCCACCCACTGAAGCCCCAGAGACCCAGGAGCAGCCTCCCCAAACCACAACCACCACCCCAGGGCACCTGCAACCACCTGAGCCTTGGCTCCACCCACACCTGGAGAGGTGAGTCTGGGACCATGGCTGGAAGGCCCTACTCTCTAGGCCCTAGCTCCTGGAGACACATCTTGTGTCCCCCACCCCCACCCATGAAGTCCCAGAGACTTGAGAGTAGCCTCCCCAAATCCCCAACTATCCCCAAGGCATCCATGACCACTGGAGCATTGGCCCCGTCTACAACTGGAGGAAACTCAGAGCATATCAGCGACCACCAGAGGCAAACACCCACCTGTACCTGGACAAAGAGCAACCACCTAAGCCACAGGCTCCACCTGCACCCACTGGAGGAAGAGATGAGTAGATGGCAGTGTAAGAATGCATTCAACAACATAAAGAGCAATGCAGCATCACCAGAAAATAGAGGTTCTACAACAGCAGAATCTGAATATCCCCACACAGATAAAACAGAAGAAAAAGACTTTAAAAATAACTTTATGAAGATGATTGATGCCCTTAAAGAGGAAATGAAAAATTTCCTTAAAGAAGTGGAGGAAAAGACAAGCAAAAAAATGGGAAGAAATCAACAGATCCCTTAAAGAAAACAAAGGAAGCCAAGAAAAAAAAATAATCAAACAGGTGAAGAAAATGGTTCAAGACTTGAAAACTGAAATAGAGGCAATAAAGAAATCACAAACCAAGAGAATTTTGGAATGGAAAATCTGGGTAAGCTATTTGGAACTACAGACGCAAGCATAACTGACAGAATACAAGAGATGGAAGAGAGACTTTCAGGTGTTGAATGATAGAGGAAATAGATTCATCAGTCAAAGCAAATGTTAAATCCAACAAATTCTTAATACAAAGTATCCAGGAAATCTGGGTCACCATGAAAAGACCAAGCCTAAGAATAGTAGGGATAGAAGTCCAGCTTAAAGGCCCAAAAACTATTGTTGTGATCTGGTTGCCCTCACTCCTCCTGACCAACAGCTAAACTTCCTTGTAATTGACAAGGATGTTTGTGTTCTTTCTGGTTTTCTGCCGAAGCATTCCCAATACAAGATGCTCTGATTTTGACCTCTGGCTGCTCAGCATATCTCTGGCCAGCTGCTTAAAGGTATAAAAGGCTTTAGCTCAGGAAAAAATAAAGGTTGCTGTTCTTCCTCCTGAAAAGAAGCCTCCATGTCTCAATCCCAGCACCCCTGCACCAGTCTCGGCATCCAAGCTGCGCTGGCGTGGCAAAACATATTCAACAAAATCATAGAGGAAAACTTTCCCAACCTAAAGGGCATGCCTTCTTCAGGTTGAACCACATTTTCTCTCTCTCTGAGCTTTATTAATTGTGATTTACCTCTGAATGTGGATGACAGCTGTGTGGCTTGGGCAGTCTGTGGGGCCACTAGCAGTGAAACCAGTATTTATTCCCAGTGCTTGAATTGGCTTTTTGGAGCCCATTCCCTATGGAGAGATACCTTGCTCAGCCTAAATATGGGGAGGCCTTAGTCCTGCCTCAAGTGATGTGACAGACTTTGTTGACTCCCCAAGGGAGACCTCACACTCTCTGGGGAGTGGATGGGAGGTGGGATGGGGGGAATGTAGGTGGAGATGGAGGAGGGGAGGGAGAGGGAACTGGAATAGGTATGTAAAATAAGGTTGTTTTAAAAAGTAAAGTAAAATAATTAATTCATATTTTTTAAATATTTCAGTATTAGCTACAATTTTTTCTTCGGTCTTCTTACACCCATATCACGTAGTCTGACCACACCCGCTCCCACACCCTTTCCTTTGCTTTGAAGCATGTATTCTGGAATCAGCTTTGTATGTACTTGTTGCACTGACGAGCAAGAAAACATACATTCCTCAGTGGTCCTGATTAAACCTTTTCCATCTGCTGATTACCACCCAGTACTTGTTTTTCTGTGTGATGATTCATTTGTAGGTGATACTACAGTGTCTCAATAGGAGCATTGGTGGAGTCTTCAACTGTTCAGTTGCTAACCTAAGAGAGTATTATAATATTTAAAGTCTGAAGTCATTAGCTTAATATATTTTAACCTGTTTTCACCTTATCATTATATATACAAATGTTATTATGATTATGGGGAATATAATTTATTAAGGGACTGCTATAGGATTGTAGATTAACATACAATGTGGAAATGTGGCTTCTTTCAGGTTACATCAAGGCACACATTAAATTTCAGAAGCCATTCCACTCAACCAGCATGACAATAGCTATAGCCATCTTCAGATCTGGATTAAACAAAACTAAAGTTTAAATTTCTGATATATAATTCTTGACATTGTAATATGACTTTCCCTAGTTCATAAGAACGAGAGTATCAAGTTTCCTTAAGAATTAATATTTTAGGCTGGGTGGTAGTGGTGCACACTTTTCATCCCAGCACTCGGGAGGCAGAGGCAGGTGGATCTTTGTGAGTTCGAGGCAAGCCTGGACTACGGAGTGAGTTCCAGGACAGGCTTCAAGGCTACACAGAGAAACCCTTTCTTGAAAAAACAAACAAAAGATAATTAATATTTTATTTATATTTAATTTCAGTCATTTGCTCACTTAACATTTTTATTGTCCCAGGAAAACCCAGTTAATATATCAAAAATAAATAGAAATAAGGTGAATAAAAGTTATTAAAATACATAGATCATTGTTTAAGTATGCATAAATATTATTAGAAACATGTATAACTACAATGACTAGAAATGTTCAGTCACAGATAAGATACAGTTATTACCTCTGAGCATATGGCATAGGTAAAAATGTTCAGTAAATGGAGAAAACACATGTTTGTGGAGTGATTGTTCTAGAATTGAGTATATATGATCTTCAGTGGTTTAGGCCTTGCTTCACTTGCTCTCTAAAGCATCTGGAGAACTTGTTGCTCAGCTGCCATCAGTAAGAGTGCACTGGCAACTCCCTATCTTCAAGGCTACCAGTTGGTGGCTTTTCTTTTCAAATGTACACGTGTATTCCATACTCTGTCCAAGTCAACATCACCCTTGTCTATCTCCCCTCTTGTGGCATCGCCCGCGAACTGTCAGGAAACAAAATAGAAGAGCTTCATTTTGGTCCGAGGAAGAAATGCCTGTGAGCGAGAGTTCATCCAGAGGCGCTTGCCTGGGGGAAATTAAAGTCCTCACAAATTAAGTACTTGTCCATGGTGACCCAGAAAATATTAGACCCAAATCCTCTGACTCCTGAGACAAGCCCTCCTTTTGCTTTCGATCGTGATGATGTTATGTGCTTTCCCATGCCACCCTCTGAACATACTTCCTCAGTGTGTGCTCTACTATGTCTAAATTTATTGAGGTTATTAACTGGACCTTGAAACGCATGTTCCGCCTTGTGGTGTTAGGTAGATTCAGATGTAAAATCTCCACTGTATTCTTATGACAGCATACTGACTTCAATCATTTTGGATCATTTCAGCTTAATGTCACTGGAAATTCTTTGCATGGATCATGTACAACATGTGACCCCCAAATTCTTTTCAGTTCGTTATTAGCTTTCATCTCTTCTAGGACATTTGAGTTGTATATTTGGGTTTTTTATGTATGCGATCTCATATTTTAATAGTTTAAAGGAATATTTAACTGCATGAAGACAAAAATGGTGACTGAAGCAGGAAGAACATTTGAGGAATGTTCGCTCTCCTTTTCCTTGATTTAGCTGCTCCAAGTGAATTAGCTGCGAAGAAGCTAATGTAGGGCCAAGTCCTGCCCATTCCACTCGTGCTTCAGGGTCCTGTGCTACTAACGCACTTCTCGTGGCATAGGCATTGTTCTTCCTTGTATCCATGCCCGTGTCTGTTAAGACCTCTTATACAATAGCCTCAGAACTCTGGTTGCAATTAGAGTTTTGATTAGCTGTCAGTGATGTCATAGCCATGGTTATTTTAAATCCACTATGCTAAGTGTTTTCCTTTTCTTAATGTACTGTAGAAATTCCATTTCTTGACAGCAATAAGACACTTTGGGCAGTGTGTTTCAGGGCCAATATTGCACTTCTCATGGAGTTAAGACACTTGGCCTTCAGCCTCGTGACTTATAACATAATCTGAGTTATGCTATAATCACCCAGATATACATACAGTCTGTTGTGTTTTATTGCCTAAATGGAACCTGCCTCAGCACCTCATCAACAGACAAGGTGGGAATATAGACCCGAATGAGTATTCAGAACCCCACTGGGAGTTGCATTTGGTCAGTTCTGGAGCCATTCAGGGACTGTGCTGACACTATGGACGCCTTTTGTACATTTACCACGCTTCAGACATCAAGCTGTTCAGCATCTCAGGTCTCGCTGCCAGACTGCCTAGCTTAGTGTGCCAAATATCTCCCCTCAACACACTTACTGAACTTTAAAACAGCAGAACAGCATTGAATGAAGTCCAGTAATTTTTATAGGATATATTTTAGTCACCAGACTTTGAAGACCATTCCAACATTAATTATAAAGTTTCTGTGTCTGGATAACATATTGTTAACAGTTATTTTGTGAGTGCTAATGGCAAGATGGAAGGCTTCCAATAATTTTATTGAGGAAGTGGCAATTAAAAATGTTGAACACTACAGTGTACATGCAAAATAAAAATAACTTTGCAAACACTATACTTCATGTCAAAATGGGGAAAGATTTTTTGAGGAGATACAGCAATTTTTCATTTGTAGCTCATGCTTGCTTTAAAAGCATGAAAGGGTCTCCGTATGTTTGTTAGCATTTAAAAGAAGCATAAAATACTCCAGTGCAAGACTGGTTTGATATTGTTTACTAGGACATCATGAAATGATTTCAGGACAAGTTGTTATCCATATTTCTTTCAATAACAAATATCACTAAAATGAGATCACTGGCTTAGTGTGACAATTTATGAGTAGTCATGCACAATCTGTCTCTTCTAAAGACTTCCAGCACGGACCTCTTTCTGCAGCTCTAGTTGTGTGGCCCACCCTTCTTCCAAACTCACCCACCACAGTCAGCAAGCAGCTTTGGGTTGTCGGCCTGTCAGAACCCTGAACAGAATGATTGACAGCAGCAGGCAGCAGGCGAGGTGGAGAGGCTCCGCTGCGCTGTGTGTGGGGAAGACACAGGAGACCGAAGAACGTGTTCAGAGTCAGAAAGCTGCACCCCAGGGCATCTTCAACACACGGCTACATTCACTTCACACGTGGAGTGAAACCCGGTAATGACAGAATCAAATCACTAACCCAAGAGGTCCTGACCTTCCGCCGATAGTTTGCTACTGTTGTATTCAGATAAGAGATTTTAGGACAAGAGCCTGGCTGCTTTGTGGCTTCATCATAATCCCTTCTCCCATTAACTGACTGCTTTAGACATATGTTTTCCTACCCAATTGGTGAAACAGTTGTTTTGTGTGTGTGTGTGTGTGTTTTTTTCTAAAACTGAGGTAATCTATGTTTTAAGTTTTGTTTAAATCTATAATCAGGATGCTTATCATATTGGCTAATGAAGCCATCCCTGTGTGGACTGCATGTAGTTTCTGGCTGAAGAGTTTTCCTTACGATTGCTTTTCTCAGACCATCATGGCATATTTCCCTGGGTCTTTCCCGGGGAATGCCTGTTAGAAATACCTTTTCTGTTAAGGGTCATACGGGAGCAGCCAACCAGGGACAAGATCATCTCATCTCACCCCAGAACAGAATCTGGAAATTCAGTCATGTTTCACCTGCTTCTGTTAAACCAAAGTGACAGTTAAAAATACTTTTAAGGACTAATACACAGAAACGGGATAAATTTCAGCAACAGAGTTCTCTGTAAGGTACGCTGCCCTAGCTTACTTTCCCTCACTGTGGTAAAACCTTCAAAGAGCAGCTCGGGAGGAAGGGTTTACTTCGGCTTCCATCATGAGGGGAAGTCAGGGCAGGAGCTCCAGGCAGGAACTGAAAGCAGGGCCCTGGAGTAACACTGCTTATTGGCTCTCAGCTCACAGCTGGCTCAGCCTGCTTTTTTTTTATAAAGCCAGAACTGGTGCCCTCCCACATCAGTCACCAATGAAGAAAATGCCTCGCAGAGTTGCCTGCAGGCCAGTCTGATGGAGATAGTTTCTCAGTTGAGGTTCCCTTTTCCCAGGTGACTCTAGTTTGGGTGAAGTTGACAAAAATTGAAAGTAGATTGGTACTTATTCAATTAATTCTTTCTCGTACCTTTCGGCTCATTTTTCTTAATCTGAAACTTAAACTATAATTTAGATTTCTCTTTAACATTTCATTTAATAAACATCATTACTTAAATGAATTTCATTTAAGTAATTCACTTGTAGAGATTAAAAATCTACGTCAGTAGCAATATGTCTTTATGCTGCCATTCTTAAAATGATGGATCATTTGGACTTACTTTTCGGTAGATATTTTTGCTTTAATAAGTCTATATGGCTTTTCATTTTTTACTGCTGGGAAGAAGCAGTATCTTTTGTTGTTTATTTTTGAGATTGTAATTACAACATTTCTGCCTTCCCTTTTCTCCCTCCAGGCCCTTCTGTATACTCCTCCCTACTCTCCTTCAAATTAATGGCCTCTTTTTCATTAATTGTTATATTTCTGAATATAACCTGGTGAGTCCATATAATGTCACTTGTACATATATTTTTCAGTGCTGACCTTTTGGCATTGGACAATCAATTGCTGGTGTTCTTCCCCAGGAAGGACTACCCCTCCTGTTCCAAGCTTTCTTTAGCTAACTGTAGTTCTTTGTGTAGGCTGTTGGGATTTTCCCCATCCAGTATGATGTTTATTAGTGGTATCTTCGTTCATCTCATGTTTGGGCAGTCATACAGGACACATATTTACAACTTTTCTTTCTGTGCTCCATGTGTTATACATTCTTTCATCTAGTAGAGGGTCAGAAAGTGCTCACCTGCTGGCCTCAAACTGAACAGATCCATCACATTTTATCATATACCTCTTCCCCCAATGTTATTAATCCCAACTGAGTCAGAAAAACACTATGTTTAGAAAAATGACTTTAGCAATTGGTTTGTGTGAATGACTTTGGGAAAAAATTCTGATTTTCCATTGATCTATAAAGCTGTTAAACCAATGCAGCAGAAAAAGGAAGGGAAACAGGCTTCTAAGAGTCCACTCAGGGGTTGTATGGTAACCATGGAGTGAGTGTCAACCTAAACACACCAGTTGTTCTTCTGCTAGTGCCCTTCAAAAAATATGTTCAAGACTGGCTTTCAAGTTCAGTTCTGAAGACAGGTAAAGCTTATATAAATCACCTTAGAAAACAAAATTAGAGCTGATGAGATGGCTCAACAAGCAAAGGCCCTTGCTGCCAATCCTGATGACCTAAGCTTGATTCCTGGAACCCCCGTGTTTAAGTGAGTAACACCAACTCCTGCACGGTGTCCTCTGACCTTCACTTGGCACACATATCCTCACCAAACCAAAATAAATAAATGTGAGAAATAATTTAAAAGCAAGAAATAACATTGTCTCCGGCTGGTGGCTGAAGCCCTGGAAGACACAGAGAACTTTTTATGTAAATTATGTGTTGGGTCTTGACAGTAGTAACTCCCAAAACTCACAGACTTTATCCTCAGAATGGGGACTCTGCACCTGGATTCGCATCATTAGAAGAATACAGAATAATTGTTACTGTTTCAGGCATCCCTGGAAAGCACAATAGTTACCTGTTGCTACACATTTTTGAATAACTAACATTCCAGAATCTTTCCTCTTGATTCTCTTTGCATCCTGGTCCTCCAGCTCTCCAGGGGAGGGTGGGCTAATAGTTACTGAGTATTCACAGTAGATTGAGTAGTGCATAGGGTCCTTTGCCAGAAACCATCACACTTAAACACTACAAGCGCAGATCTTAGCTTTGAAGACTGATGAATCTAGGTTCAATGGCTGTCTTTTCTTTCCTGTCTATGTAAAGTTAGAAAATAATTTTTTAAAAGTTCAGTTTTCTTACGGATACAATGGAGATAAAATAGGAGCCTGAGAAGTTCCTGTTAGGTTTACGTGAAAAATCTTTTAACAGTCCCTAGCATGGAGCTCACACGCGACAGCTTCTTAAGACACATGCTTTGACGTATTTGCTGAGGAACGTTGCTGGGCGGGCACTGATGGATATGTCTAGAGATCTGTTCTCTTTCTGAGGGATGGGGAAGGAAAACTTGAATCCACCCACAATCCTCATTCTGTTCTATATGCACACCTTCAAACAAAGAGCTGCCAACTGTGATTTTGACAGGAAAGCTCTGTGATTCAAAACCCTGAAGTAGAATTGGAGGCCATACGGATACATTTCTGGTGTGAGCAATAAAAGAGAAACTCCAGTTAATGATACCCTACGGGGAGGGTGGGCTAATAGTTACTGAGTATCCACAGTAGACCAAGTACTGTATAGGGTCCTTTGCTGCTGTGGGAGCTCCTTCTGCTCCTTTAGCCAATAGCCTTTGAGATACCAGCCCACTGGGGCATGGTCCGCTTCTCTTTAAAAAGCAGTGGCAGCCCTCCTCCAGGTCCGGGCGACTAGACTCCTTTCCTGGTCGTATAGGACAGGTGTTCTGTAAGTTTTTTCCCCTCAAATAAATAACCCTTTTAATAATAAGTCCAAACTGGTGTGGGATTGTTTCGTGCTTTACTTTCCCAGAAACCACCACATTTAAACACTACACTTAGTGATAAAGGCGTAACTCTCATCTCATTTGGTAAACAGGAGAGTAAAGGTCAACATTTTTCTAAGTGCACTTGACTTGCCTTTGCTAAACTGCTTCTAAGTAGAGTGAAAAGATGAAGGAAATGAAGTCACGTGATGCCTTCAGGATGTAACAAAAATGAGCTGCCAGGGGGATGACAAGATGGCTCAGCAGGTAAAGGGACCTGACTCCAAGGCTGGTGACCTGAATTCCATTCCTAGCACCCATATTTTAAAAGAAGAGAACTAGTCCTGCCTTTTCCCTTACATATGCCCTATTACATATTCTCCCCGTAAACAAATAATATCTTTAAATATAATTTTTAAAATGAGACATGTCTTTGTTTTGTGGACATTTTTATGGAAAATACTCCATATCAATAACAATCCTGTTTTGTGATTTTGTATGATTATTTCTGTAGAACAATTGAGAAGAAACTCCTATTCAAAGCAAGCTATCTCTGTGAAGGACTCATAAACAGCCAGTGAAAGTTTTCCCTTGTGCTGTAAAAACCCAGGCATTTCCCAGCCTGTTGTACATTTAGGGCGAGCTGGATGACTGGGTTCTTGTGAAGGAACAATGTAGAAGAACAATTTCTGGGCCAGGTGCATGCCAGTTTCATATTATAGGTTTTTCTACTTCTCCTTTCCCACCTCATTTTTCTGTTTTGCTTCCTTTTCTTCTTTCTTCTTCATGGTAGACATCAAACCCAGGGTGACGTACATGCTACGCAAGAGCCACCAAAAAACGCCCCCCCTGACACACAACTGTTTTTCTTCACACAAATTGATACAGAAGGACATGTCAGCCTAGGGGGCTGCCATAGGCAGCCCAGGGGGCTCAGGGAGCCCCAGGTGATCGGGGCTAGACAGTTCAGCTGTGCATGAGTGAGAAATAAATGTTTGAGCCATGGAAAGCTTTGGCTTGGCTCTTCACAGTAGTGAGCAAAGCTCATTGTCCAGTTTGGATGTTATATAGAATTTACTACTTTAGCTTATTAGAGGTACTGTTTGCCACTCTCTTCTGATGTCACTGAAAACGAGTGGAAGTTTCCCATTGGATAACACTTTCTGTCTGGCCATGTTATTAATGGTCCATTCAGCATTCTCTGTCATCTCTGAGTTACTAAACTACACAAACAGGCTAACACAGTTTCGGTTTGTATTTCACAGGCATCTATCTATTCCCTCTCCCCCTCCATATACAAATGCAAGTCCTCACCCTGCCACTGGAATTCTGCCTAAAATGAAACAGCAACAGAACAGAGGTCAAGAACTTGGAAGGCTTCATATGGGGAAAACCAGGTACAGCTTGATTTAATATCAATATTTCATGTGTTCAGAGAGTAGAATTTCAGCCTACAAGATAACAGCCCATCATTTTTATGTCCTTCCATCTGTGAAAAGCTGTTTCTTAAAGCACACTGCATGAACAACCTAGCAGCTTTTCATTTCGGGCTCCATATTTTGGAGAGGGAGGGGGGAAAAGATCTTTTGATGCAGAACCAGACTCTGAGAATAATTGAAATCTACAGAATGTTAGGGCCAGACTCATAAAGAATGCAGATTCTCCCCCCACCCATATATATCACCAGGGAAAGGCACAGAACACAATTCTTTAACATAATGAGACCTTTGCCTCCTGCACATATAAAGAGAGGTTACATATCAACTCCCTTTCAGAGCAGAAAGAGGTATGTGCACTGACGATCTGGCCAATGTGTGTTGTAGGAACAGAACTGAAACTATAAAAGAAAGTCAGAGGTGCAGTGTTTTAAACAAAAGTGTAGTTTAATGGTGAGGGTTAAAAAATAATGCAGGGCTTCAGGGCCTGAGGGATGGATCAGCAGTTAAGAGCTCTTGCTGTTCCTGCAGAGGACCGTTGTTTGACTCCTAGCACCTGCATAGTGGCTCATAGCTATCTCTAACTATAGTTCAGGGGTTCTTCAGGCCTCCATGAGCATCGAACAGGCATGTGATACACATACAAAAACATGTAGGCAAAGCACCTACACACATAAAATAAAAATAAATAAAACACATAAAAAAATAAAAATACCAAAAAATACTAAAAAAGCAGGTAGAGTTTATTAACGCTAATCCCAGTCTAATGTGGCGATGCATTAAGTATGCATGAATCATACTTATTGGCTCCAGCAGAGCCCTTAGGATAACAGAAGTAATAGAAGCCCAGGAGGAATCTTTCTCTCTGACTTCCCAGCACTCCTGTGACATCTGGGGCAGTCCTAATAATTACCTTAGATCGGAGTTGCCAGTGCTCTCATGGGGTCAGGAACATCCTATGCTAGGTAACTACCTCCCCACCAAGGCATGCCTCAATAGTCCCAACCTTTAAAGTACCAAAGACCTTTGTGGTGTCATGAGGACCACTTACCTACTCTGAGGCTCTTTTACACTTCTAAATCTTTTTTACATTTTTCTAAATCTTACACTTCTATTTCTTTTTCTTTCGAGACAGGGTTTCTCTGTGAAACAGCCCTAGCTGTCCTGGAACTCACTTTGTAGTTCAGGCCGACCTTGAACTCACTGAGATCCACTTGCCTCTGCCTTCTGAGTTCTGGGATTAAAGGTGTGTGCCACCACCACCCAGCATTCTAAGTACTTTAGATGGGGTCCTTACCCCTTCCATAGACTTCTGTCTTTGTATTCTTCCATGGAAAGGCCTTTCTCTGTGAATTCATTGACAATTGTAAATTATTTATTCACTTCATAATTCATAAAAAAATCAATTTTTAAAAGCACCTTTTTCTTGTTAGAGCTAAAGCATTGCAATATACAAATTCCAACAGATTTACAATGGGCCCCTGCTCCTCAAGTTCACTGCATCTCATTGTATAATCTGTAAGGTGTTGCAGTATATGACGAAGGTAAATTGTAGAATATTCTTTTTTAAAACCTGCTTAAGTGTAAACAGATAGATTTCTGAGATGTTTCTTGAGTGGCTAGTTCATTCAGTGTTCACCAACTACCATCTGTAATCTAGACTTTGGTTACTAGGAAGCTGAAAAATATATATAACAAAGAAAAGCAGCTGAAAGTTACTATACATAAAATGTTGAGAGGGTATGCTGTTCATTATTTCATTTGATCTCTACAATACCTTACAAACAGGTATTATTAAGGCTGTGGTCCTCCAGATAACGTTTCTAACAATTCATTCATCCATCTTGCTGTGTAACAAAACTTTTCATGAGGAAACCATACACACATATCCACGGATCCCAGATACAGAGCCTGTGACAGACCAAAGTATGCTTCCCATCCAGGTTCAGCTTGGTGAAGCAATGAGTTTTATAGGGATTGCTTATAGGAGCGGAAATGACTCACAGACAACTGTATCCCTAAATTCACCCCAGCATGGGTGACAGGTCCCAAAAGCTGAGAACCCAGAGCACACTACACATTCTGTGGGCAGCTTAAGAGGTTGGAGAGTGTGCTGTCCAAGAGACTCTGGTCTAAGCTTCTTCCAGGCAGCTCTGCAAGTCTGTTTCCTCCGGGCAGCTGGTCTGATCTCAGAGTCCACTTTGCAACTTAAGCTTGTCTCAGAGTCTTCTTGGCAGGTCAACTTCGTGGGGAAGTTTGAGAAGTTGAGAAGTGAGAGGGACTTGAAACTTTTATTGCTTACTTTTGCAGAGAAAGGCCTAGCAAATCTGGTCAGTTTTATGAACTTCCTGAAGTTATTTTGAGCGGTTACCTTCCTGTTTAAGGAACTTCCTTGCAGGATGGAATGTTTCAATCTGTTGGAAACTTGTGCACACTCCATTCAAGACAGGAAAGGAAAGAGTCTTGGTTTCCTGTTCTCCATAGTATATTATCTTGATCTCCACCCAGAAAGTCCCTCATGTTTTCTACTCTGGAGTATGTGATCTTTTCTCCACACCATAAATCCCTCGGTGGTCTCAACTCTGACATGATACTATCATCCATGTGGGTAAAGGGATCAAAGAATCCTTTCCTTGGAAGATATGAACAAATGTCTACTCACTCCAGATAGGTCACCAACAACAGACCAAATGGTTCCACAAAGTACAACTTGGTGAACAAATGAGTTCATTGGGCTTACCTACAGTAGAGCAAGGGTGAGAGGTTACTTGCAGGGGTGTGGGTGACCCCAAACCTTTCCAGCCAGAGAAATGCAGCCATACAGGCATCATTGGATAGAGAATTGGGACATTGAAAACGATGGGGAATTGTGTTCAAGATCCCCAAACATGAATGTTACACCAGTGGTAAGATTCTCAATGTGAGGGTTAGGCTGAGATGTTGCTCAGTAGCCAGGCAGTTAAGAATTCTAAATGTGGACAGGTGAGATGACTCAGCAGTTAACAGCACTTGCTGCTCTTGCATAGGACCTGGTTTCAATTCTCAGTACTCATATTTGGCACCTCAAAACTGCATTGTTCCATTTCTAAGGGATCTGACACCCATTTTTTTTGTCCTCCACAGGCACCTACATGCATGTGGTGAATAAGTCCACATATATACACATAAAACAACATAATGAATATTTTTAAAAAGAATTCTCAATGTTGAAGAGACCCTTAATCAGAGAAAGGAAATGATTTTGGTTCAAGAACAAACCTAGTGATGGGGCAATGAATGAGCAGAGGGAACACAGTTGAAGAATGGGCAGAATTACGACATTTGTGCTTCATTTTTGACAAAATAATGACATTATTACTTCATTTTGAGGATATTTCAGAAGAACAAAGTCTATATTTTGTGAAAGGAGTCAAAGGTACATAAAACATGACAGTTTCCATGTATTAGGAGCCAACAATAAGTACTTGTTATGTCTGAAACGCTGCGTGTTATTCTTAATCATCAAAAATCTGCCTAAACTTATGCCATATTCATACATCTCTGCTACATTTCTGCAGGAGAAAAAGCCAACACTTCATTGCTGAGGAAATGGAAACTCTAAGAGTCAGGACAACAACAACAAAGATGTGATGTCAAGAAATGAGTTCTGGCTAAACGGTGGTGTTGAACATCTTTAATCCCAGCATTCAAGAGGCAGAAGGCAGGCAAATCTCTGAGTTCGAGGCCAGCCTGTTCTACAGAGTGAGTTCCAGGACTGTTATATAGAGAAAACTTGTCTCTGAAACACCACCTACACACACACAAAAGAAAAGAAAAAAAGAAATGAGTTCTGTATGTTCTAAAGTATACACCTTCTAAATAACTATGAGACAGAGATGTGCTTTTGAATCTGACATCTGGCTTTTGAGAAAACCTTAAGAGGATGGCGAGATGTCTCAGCAGGGAAAGGCCCCTACCACCAAACCCAAGGGGCTGAGTTTGATCACCTGGATCTACAAGGTAGAAGGAGAGAACCAGCCCCCCGAAACACTGTCTTCTCACCTCCACACATATGTTGTGACACACATGCGTGTCTTCCAAATAAAATAATAATAGCATTCAAAATGCAATAAAAAGGGAACTCTTATTTTTTAAATCACTATTTAGAAAACATTGGTCACTGTGAGTGTTCAGTCTTAATTTATAGAGATTATTTTTTTTTTTGTTTGTTTGTTTGTTGAGACAGGCTTTCTTTGTACCTTTGGAGCCTGAACTGGAACTAGCTCTTGTATATCAGGCTGGCCTCGAACTCACAGAGATCCGCCTACCTCTGCCTCCCAAGTGCTGGAATTAAAGGCATATGCCACCAAGGCCCAGCTCTAAAGATTATTTTTTTCAGTTGGAGCCTGTTCATATTGCCCTGAAGTGAGAGAGAAATACCATCAGTGATAGGCACAGGAAACTCAAGTTGCTAACAACCTCACAAAGACTCTAAAACATGGAGTCAGTGTGTCATTTAGCAATGGGTACCAAACATGGAGTCAGTGTGTCATCTAGCAATGGGTACCAAACATGGAGTCAGTGTGTCATCTAGCAATGGGTACCAAAGATGACTGAGGGACACACTGACTCCATGTCTCTTTTTGCACAAACTTCATGTTTCTTTTTGCTGTGGGAGTTTGGCAAGCATCCAACTAAACTAGAATAAATTTCATAAACAAAACGGGTGCAGGTATGTGTGTGTATGTGTGCATGCATGTATGTGTGCTACCCTGCATGTAGCACCATTTCTCCCAAGTTTGGGAAAAATGCTAATCAGTTGTTCAGATGTCTTTCTACTGACCATTGGATACTAGTGACCAATAACAACACATCTGTTCCATAGAAAGGCAAACACTACTAAGGACTTAATAACAGATGGCTGCCTTCTCCTTTATTTTTATAGGCACCAGTGTTGAAGATTAAAGTTATTCAACCCACGTTTCCTTAACTAATTATCCGTATGTAGGGCTTGATGCTTGCCTTTGTCTAAGTCTTGTAGAAGGTAGATAGAAACATTTGCATAGCAATTCTAGAGTCTGAAGTGGATTGGAATGATGGTGGTGAACAAACCCAGAACGGCTCTTCTTCTTTTAACAGAGGGTTGAAGTTCAGCCAGAGGTCTTGGATAATGGGAGTTTTTAGAGGATATTTAGTGAGGTCCCTATTGGAGCGTTATCTATATTGCAAACAACTGTACATCATTTGGTAATCACTGGCATGTTTCGTCTTGGGAAAAACCTCATACTGATTGGCTTTGTATAAAGTGGAGAGGTCACCATTCCGAGGATGCCAGCACACTTCTGTCCCATCCAATCCCACATGTCAAGCAGGATTATCAGTGGAGGAGTGGAGGTAGTGAAGAGAGAGAGAGAAAGAAGCTCAAGAGCCATCCCAGCACCCCAGGAGGTTTTCACACCCTTTTCTTGGCAAGCACATAAAATGAGGGGGTGGGCTCCACTGTCTCCAAGGTCTGTTAAGGCTTTAACATGCTGGGCTCTGCTCTGTTTGCTCTGTTTGCCTGTGGACCTTGGCTGTCCAACCTGAAATGGAGAGTGAGGATTCCCAACAAGGACACCACTTGCAGGAAGATGAAACTCAAATCTTGACGTAAATGACATTCCTTGTTTTAGCTGATAGGAATTTGGTCAACAGCTCACGTGTTTTGCCAGTCAGATATTTGCAGCAAAGATCCAAACTTCAAGATGGACTGTAGATTTTTACTTTTAGTTCAGCTCGTAAGACAAATCCATCCTAGACTTCCAATTCAGGGGCTTTCAAATTCTGGGGGCCACAATTCACATTTTTAAAAAATAAGTAGTACATTAAACACTGCTCAGATACAAGTGTGCAGTTTATATAACAATTTCACAATGTAACATTTGACATTATTCCATATGAGCATAGTGATATTTTCGTTTTTCAATAATATTTTTAAAGAGCTGTTGGGCCTCTGCTTGAGGCTATAGCTGTTCAGGTTTATATCTGGGTTCTCTATCCTGTTCCATTGATCCCTATGGCTCTTTTGGTGTCGTCAGTGGCTCTATGACTCTGTAGTGTATTTTGAAAGAGGTTTCTAACCCCTTTATCAATCAATCAATAACAAACAACAATTCACATGGCTTTGATTATTTATGCTTTTGTTTGGTTTTGTTTTCTGAGACAGGGTTTCTTTGTGTATCCCTGGATGTCCTGAAACCAGTTCTGTAGACCAGGTTGGCTTTGAACTCAAAGAGCTCCGCCTCTGCCTCCTGAGTGCTGAGTTCAAAGGCATGTGCCATCATGGCCCAGCTGATTTACACATTTTTTTTTAAGATGACATTTTCATTGTGCTAAGCACTGAGACTCATAAGAACATTTTTATACAAGTATACTTTGACCATGTACTCCTGTTCATACTTTTCTCTCCTCCTCTGTTCCCACCCCTACTCTTAATAGTTCCTTTTATTTCCCTAGACAGTTTTTCCTCTACGCTCATGTCATATATAGAGACATGATTTTGTGTACCTATGTAAAATCTAGGGATCACAAAGGAGAGAAAACCTGCAATAGTTGTCTTTCCGAGATTGACCTAATTGGCTTAATATGATAATCTTCAGTTGCATCCATTTTCCTGCAAATGACATAACCTTGTTCTTTCTTTTATCTAAGTAAACTCCAGTGTATTCATAACAGGTTGTTAATCTAGTCCACTGCTGACTGACACCTAGGTTCTGTTATAAGAGCCCGCTTGTTTGTTCCTGGCTGCTCAGCCCCGAAATATATATGTCCTCTTTATTTAATTTTGGTAGGTCTAAAAGTTCATCAATTAATTTTATATTTTCCAACATACTAGAATATACAAGTGTCTATACATGTGTGTGCACTCACACATGCATGTGCGTGTGTTTGTGTGTGTGTGTGCAAATATCAATGCTGAGTGTCTTTCTCTATTGCTATCCACCTTAGTTTTTAAAATGAACCTGGAGCTAGAATGGCTGCCAGTGAGCCCTTGTAGTCTGTCTGTCTCTGCCTTTCCCAGATTTGGGTTATGGACAAGTAGTACTTCCTAGCCCTTTTACATGATGCTGAGGATCCAAACTCAGGCCTTCAGGCATTCATGGCAAACGCTTTATCCAAGCCCTATACATAGGTTTTTAGGGCATACCTAGTAATAGTCTGAGTTTTGTTAATTTCTGTCATAAGGTCTTTTTTATCACTTCTGACCTTACTAATTTGGATATTCTCTGTTTATTTTGGTTAGTTTGACAAAGGCTTGCCAATTTTGCTTATCTTTTCAAATAACCAACTTCATGCCTTTCAAATAACCAACTTCATGCTTCACTGTATTTTTTCCTTTGTCATTAGCTTCTTCCCTGATGGTTATTATTTGTTCTCACATACTGATTTCTGTTTTGGATAGTCATTTTTCCAAGGCCCTAAGTTGCACCATTAAGCTATTTGCTTGAGGTCACTGATATTTCTTTTTTAATTGCTGTAAATGTCCCTCTTAAAGTGTTTTTTTTTCTTTTTTTCTTTCTTTTTTTGCTGTCCATGAGCTTTATATATTGTATTTTAATATTTGGAATTTCTCTCCTGATTTCCCCAATGACCATTCATTTTCACAGTATGCTGTTCAGTCTTCATGACGTTGGGTATTCTCTGTCATTTCTCTTGCTGTTGGTTTTCAGTTTTATGTCATTGTGATCGGACAGAATAAAAGCAGTCACTTCAATTTTTCCATGTTTGTTGACATATTCTCTCTGTCCTAATGTATGATCTAGCTTTGAGACAATTCCACGGGCTGCTAAGAAGAATATGTAGTATTCGACAGTGTTCGGATGGACTGCTGTACAGATGTCTGCTAGACTCATTTGATCCATGTTGTCGTTGAACTCAGAGGTTTCTGGGTGGTATGAATGACTAGATTCTTCTTGAGAGTGGGAACTGTAAGCTACCCACTGTTGTTATACTGAGGCTAAGATGTGTTTTTACATCTAGTAGTATTTGTTTTATGAAATTTGGTGCATATAGGTTTAGAATTATAATGTTCTCTTGATGGATTATTCTCTTAACAAATATGAAGTGACCTAAATTTAGCTTAAAATCTATTTTAGATGGCACTACCTGCTTTGTCTAATTCCATTTGCTTGGAATGAATCTCTGTATCCTTTTACTCAAACCCTGTCTTCAACAGTGAAGTGCATTTCTTGAGAAAAATTAATGGAGCTTATTTTAAAAATAGAAGGATATTATTTTAAAATAAAACTAGCTATTCAGTGTCTTTCTTGAAGAATTAATGAAATATTAACATTAAGACTTGTTACTGAAATGTGTGTGCTAATTCCTGTCATTTAGCTAGTTTTATAATGTGTTTTCCTATTTCTGGTTTAATGTCTTAGTGTGTTTTATTCTTTCCCATGGCCAGATTCATGTGCTTATCTTTCTCTTCAGTGCATAAGATTCCTTTGAGTATCTTCTCTAGTGCCGGCTTAGTGGTCACAGATTCCTTCAGCTTGTCATTATTATGGAAAGGTTTTCTTTTCGTTTCAAGTGTAATGGATAGTTCCCCAATTTATCATAATCTCGGTTAGCATTATGGCCTCTCAGAGCTTACTCTCTTCTGGTTTTTAGAGTTCCTGATGAGAAATCCTGACTTGATGCTCTCTATTCCTAGTGCTTCAACTATGATATGAGAAGGGTAGATTCCTTTCTGGTCTTGTCTGTTTGGTATTCCAAATGCCTTCTGACTACCAATGATTATACTTTTCCCTAGATTTGGGGAAATTTCTGCTCTGATTTTATTGTATTTATTTTTTGTGCCTTTACTCTGAAGTTTTTACTGTTTTGTCCCCATGATTTATAAATTTGATCTTCTTCTAATGGTGTAACACAGACTTTATATGTTCTGTTTATACTTCCTTATTCTTTTATCTCTGCCAGTATCTGAATGATCCAATCCATCTATCCAGTCTTACATTCCTGATATTCTGTCTTCCACTTGATCTATTCTGGTCCTGAGGCTTTTAAATAAGATTTTTATTTGACCTAATGAGCTTTTTATTTCTTAAAGTTTATTGCTGTCTTTTTACTAAATATATCATAATCTGTGTTGATTCATTTCATTCATCTGTTTATTTGTATTTTCTCCATATTTGGAAGTTTTGTTAAATATCTAAATACATATTTTTAAAAAATATTTGGCTAGGATTTCATCTATTCACTTTGATTGGAGTTCCTTACTGTGGAACTCCACATACTGGTCATATTGGCTTAATTTCTCATGTTTCTTGTTTTTATACATTGGGATTTGGGTGGTTGTGTTTTTTTATTGATTGTACATTTTAGTGTTAGCTGTACTCCTTCCATTGAAATATTGGTTGTGTTCAACTTGGACTTACTTGTAGTAAGGTGGAGGCACTATTCTTCTTTATTATACTGGAGTTTTCTCCAGAAGCTAAAATCTCAATGCATTGGCTCAAGGCCATAGATAGCGTAGTAATTTGAAAGAAAATGACCCCCAAATTGAGTGGCATATTAGGATGTGTGGCCTTGTTGGAGTAGGTGTGGCCTTATTAGAGGAAGTGTGTCACTGTGGAGGCAGGCTGTGAGGTCTCAAACATGGTCAAGATATCACCCAGTATGACAATCTACTTCCTGTTGCCTGCATATCAACATGTAGCAGCTCCTCCAGCACCATGTCTGCCTGCACACTGCATGCTCTCCGCCATGATGATAATGGACTAGACCTCTGAAACTGTAAGCTGCCACCTAAATTAAATGTTTTCCTTTATAAGAGTCATTGTGGCCATGGTGTCCCTTCACAGCAATAGAAACCCTAACTAAGACAGATAGTTACAAACACCACTTTGAGAATAGAATATTCAAATCAAAAGCAGGCAGAACACTGGATAGGTTCATTATCCAAAAAAGCCCCATAATATTTAAAAGCAGCCACCCCTTTAACTTCAATAATTATTGGGGGATTATAATAGTATGACATTTATGATATTAGTTACTCAGGGAAATTGACAGAGTAAAGATAGGATTAGTATTAGGTCAATTAAAAAATGAGGAAGGGAAAATTGATGAAAAGGTAAAGTTGGAATTTGCTGAAATCTACAGTTTAAAAACTGTTAAAGATACAGAATGTTGTGGTTAGGAAGTTAAAGGAGGAGGGGCTGGGGAAGAGAGAGTAGAAATAACAGGAAACACCATGAAAGAAGAGACTGAAAGAGTGTAAGAGCCACAGAACGGGGAGAAGTGCCGTGAAATGCTGTCTTCTGGAGACAGCATGGTTATCTCATGAACTCATGGAAGCTGTGTTTATCTGCACAAGAACTGCAAACATCAAGCTTCCCAAACTTGTAGCATAGATAGGGAAGATACTCTTCAGGCCCCACCCAGTATTGGGGAGCATGGAAGCTGATATTTTCTAGAAGAGGAAAAATCTTATTGGCTAGTTTTATGTCAACTCTACACAAGCTTGAGCCATTTGAAAGGAGGGAACCTCAATTGAGAAAAATGCTTCCATAAGATCCGGCTGTAGGGGATTTTCTTAATTAGTGATTTATGGGGGAGGGCCCAGCCTATTGTGGGTGGTGCTGTCCTCGGGAAGATAGTCCTGGGTTCTATAAGAAAGCAGACTGAGGAAGCCATGATGAGAAAGCCAGTAAGCAGAACCTTTCCATGGCCTCTGCATCAGCTCCTGTCTCCAGGTTCCTGCCCTGTTTGAGTTCTTGTCCTGACTTCCTTCATTGATGGACTGTGATATTGGAGTGTAAGGCAAATAAACCCTTCCTTTTGGTCATGGTGTTTCATCTCAGCAACAGAATAGTGACTAAGACTTGGCAGAAAGCTGATACAAGATTACCTTACACAATAGCTTTGTTAGGAAACAGGCTCCGAAGAAGGAAAGCAGCTTTTGGGTCAGAGAGGAGCTGCATTAGGGTGACTACTGTGCATACCATGACCAGGGAGACTGTAGGGAACAGCCTTCCCATTTCCCTAACAAAGGAGGTTTTGACTCCAATAGCTTTTCAGGGTTAGAGGGAGGCTCTACACCATGTGACTTAGCATGACTTATCTTGCATACCAAGGGACAAGGGGCAGGCACAACACAGAACCACAAACTCATCTTGAACTTGCAAAGGGGAGAGGCTGGGTCTGCTCTTCTCTCTGAAACAACATGTTGTACTTATAAATTCCACAAGCCCCTCCCTCAGTGCAGGTACTTACAGGTCTTCACTGATAAGCTTGCCTGCTTTTCTGAATTCCAACTCAGAAGACGGACCATTTCCTGCTCCCTCTTTCTGCACCTCCTATGGGTACCAGCCCAGTCCTGAACGTGCTTGTTCTGACACTCTGGTCAATCTCACTGTTTTACTGACGCCTCCCCAGCTCCCATGCAGCTGCTTGCCCCATTGCTGAACAAGCCTGATTCCTGGATCCCGATTCAGAACACTGTGCCTTTCTTCCTTTGTCCATCTCCCTCCTCCTGGCAGCTTCGGAGATTCACAATTTGCTTGCCCTGTTGTTATTTTTCTCTCAAACTCTAAATAAAATAATTCTCAAACTTTCTTCTGGGTCTGATTTTAAATTCTTCACCAGTGAGACAGAACCCACAAAAGGGAACCATTTATCAGAGCTGGTAACATTATCAGGGCTCTGACTGCCTCTGTTGCCCTTCACAGTCTCCACATAGATTCAGAGCAGGCCATTTTGGGGGGTTCTGTTTATTTGGTTCTGGAAAGACTGCATTTCACCTCTCAGCTCCCTCACTGCTGATCACATAAGCAGGATGCTTCCTTCCTTCTTGAGAGATTCTCTCCGGACTGTCCACAGAGAACCTCAACTTCAGGCTGACGCATCACAGGTCAGCCTCCATTGCCACAGAGTGTACTGACACCACCTCTCTTTGTTCATGGTGTATCCAGCTCCCTGTGGGGCCTCCGTATTTCTGACCATGTCCTTTCAGGGAGCCATTCCTGTGGTGTGTGGAGCACACCTGACTGTCCTGAGTCCCAGCTGCACAGTATGATTGAGCATTGGCTCCTGGCTTTGTCCATTGTCTGACACAGACTTCTATTCACTTAATCCCATTCATTTTCAGCTATTACCTCTTGTAGGAAAAAAGAGGACCACTGCTTATTATTGTTTTCTTTCACAGGGTCACATCTAGGGGGCTTCTCATCTACTATCTTATCCAAAAGTCTGTGGTTCTGCGGGGAACTAGCCTGAGCCATTTGGAGAATCTGTGGACCAGAAGTTTGACAACTTTCAACTTTCACCTGGAACCCAAGTTTTATTGCCAAGAAAGAAGAAGTGACAAAGTTTGTCATCATTCCTGGTGTTCTTCAATTCTTACTCAGTATTAATTGTATTTCAAGTTGCAGCAAGAGGACTCTTCCATGGTTAGATATATATTAATATAAATCTTTTAAAAAAGCCAAGTTTCTGTGCATATTCATTGAATAAATTAAAAAGTGTCTTTTTCATATTATTCATAGTTAAACATATATTAGCCAAGGAAATATGTTCACTGGTTCTAAACTACAGGCATGGTCATTAGTGTTTATTTTTATGACACTTTGTACACATTCAGAAGTTTCAAAGTAACTGAAAAAGATTTAAAGGTGTTCTAAAAATAGATGGTGTAGGCTCAGCATGCCTAAATTCTTCAAAAATGTCAAACTCAGCATAGGGGGGAAAAGCAGCCCAGATTTCAGACTTCCAATAAAAATCTTAACATAAATAAACCAACGTATTTTAAGGCATTTGATAACAACCTAAGGGGAATGTATTCTAAGCATTTTAGCTTTACAGTGAGAGAGTGACTGATTATAACATCGTGTAAGGAGCAAAAATATACAAGATACCTTCTCAGACTGTCTAGGAATAGAGACTGTAATTTAAAAAAAAATATTTAACATACTGTTCACCACCCTTTGTTAATTTGTTATACCACCATTTGTTAATTAATTGTTATTTTGCTGTGTTGTTTATTGAACACAGAGTCTTGTGCATGCCAACAATGAGCTCTGCCACTGAGCTTCATCCCCAGCTCTCATTCTTTCACTAGGGTATCACCCAGCTGCGACTGAGTGGGCATTAGATGGTAGTCCTTGCACTTGGAAAAAATATCATAAGCAGACAACTTCTAAATATAGACTAAATAACCTTAGTTCTTGAAAAATTTGTAGTCTCCAAAGTCACAAGTTAGTGAAATAGTAATTATCAGTTAATGATGCAGCCACTGTCTGCCTGTACATATATGTGTCTGGAACTGTAAATAATCAGCTTAATAAATTCAAATTGTTTGGGGGGAAATTCTGGTATTAGTTTAAAAAAAAAACCAAAGAAATATCAAAGGAAGAAAAGCCACAAGCGTTCAATTAGAAATAACAATCTATAGGAATTTAAATTCTCTACTAAAAATGGGTATGACTCAAGACCATGAACAAATATTAATAGGAATGAGATGGATTGTTGTGAGGTAATCGGACATAAAATGCCCACAACAGTCTTAGCACATTAATATGCTCACAAACAAGCATGTACTTAGCACATAGTATGACTGGATATTCAACCTCCATCGGCAACTTTGCCGAAGGAAATGTGTAAGAACTGAAAAGAAAAAGATTTGGAGAAAGTAACGTTAGGGAGCACAAAAGAAGAACTGGATCCAGTTCAGTCCACAGGTGCTAAAGGAATCATGGAGGAGAAGCAAATGCTGAGGAACATTTCTGAAGCGTCTTGTGCAAAGGGCCCAACCACGAAAACAGACACCATTTCTCTAACTGTTCTTGAAACATAGAAAACACAACAGAAATTTTGTAGAATTTCACACAAGGTGACCAGTGACATCTCAGGTTTTATATCAAGTAACAGTGAGAAAAAAGAAAACAAATCTGCCCACAGTAAACTAGGTCTTAGGATCCGGCATAATGGATCCAGCATAATGACCCAGTCAGTAAGCAGGATACATCCGCTGGCACTCAAGCAAATAGCTAGCCAGCCCCGGGGTTTTACAACCACATCTGCGCATGCGCCTGCCAGGCACCTAGCCTGGTTCCCTACCTCCGGAAGTCACTACTTCATGCCTTGTATATCTATGTAATGTGTCGTGTGCCCCCCCAAGGCTCTGGATGCATACGCAAGGAGTCATTTTTAAGCAAGCTCAGCCTGCCCTCCCCCTCTCTCTCCACCACTTTCTTCCTATCGTTGACTTTCAAGGCCCCCCATTTTTACCTCCCTGTCAATAAACTCCCACATGGGTTCATTACACTCAGTGGTTCATTTCTCACCGCTGCTGCCAGACAACTACACTAGGCCCTCCTATCAATCAAGAAAATTGCGAGCGGTGGTGGTGCACGCCTTTAATCCTAGCACTTGGAAGGCAGAGGCAGGCAGATCCATGTGAGTTCAAGCCTGGTCTACAAGAGCGAGTTCCAGGACAGGCTCCAAAGCTACAGAGAAACCCTGTCTCAAAAAACAAAAAACAAGAAAGGAAAGAAGGGAGGGAGGGAGGGAAGGAAGGAAGAAAGAAAGGAAGAAACACAGACAACAAAAAAGAAAATGTCCACCTGTCCTATCCACACATCCACACATACCCACAGGCCAAAACGATCGAGACAACTTCTCAATTGAGAGTCTGTTTTCCCAGGGTACCTAAAGTGGACAACTGAAGCTAACAACACTAAGCAAAGCAAGTTTTTAAAAGTTTAAAAGCTTAACTTTTCTGTCATTACTTTCTAAGGTGGATTACAGTTTGAAGTTGTTTTATTTGTTTTCCTGTGCATGTTTTCCTGTTTCTTTTTTGCAATAGTTTCTATAGAGGCAAATAGAATGCCTCTTTCCTGTCTCATCTCTAGCACCTACTGGAGTACCTGGTAGATATGAAGTTGCTTAATAAATTTTGCATAAAATTTAATTTATTTAAGTTATTGTTTGAACTGAGTTGTTACTCCAATAATTATTAAAATCACCTTGATTGTAAAAAACTATAGAATATTTAAGTGAGTTAATGGTTCAAATAGATAGGCAAAAATAGCAGTATATAATGGTTATGTTAGAAACAAGCAATGAATGATCCCAGCAACACACAGAGCAATACACAAAGTGAAAGTATTTTGGCAAGGCAATTATTATTTTTAAAAGGGTGTGCCAGAACCCAAACAGGGTTAGCAGCACACCAGGGTCAACACAGGTCCTGTCTTTTATCCCTGACATAGGTGATAGCTGCCAATGAGAATGAAAAGGGAGGAGAGGGTTCAGGAACTATGAGTTCTTGTCAGGCTGACTACCTTAAAAAAAAAAGGAAGAGTTTACTACAATCATGAACTCATTTTTTGAAAAGTAAAATCAACAAGTGTGCATGTATAATTAAAATATTGCTAGGAAGCCCAGATATTATTACCTTCTACACCACCACTTGTATTCATCCTCCAATGGTACAGTAAATATCACTTATATAATTGGAATTAATTACTTTTTATCAACTGTCTTCATCTGTAATTTGGTATGTCAGACAGGCATGTACTGAAACTGGAAGAGAAATGGGACCATTCTGTGGTTTCTCCTGGGAAGTCAAGGAAGCTCCAGCTCAAATCTTTCCTTCTGTCACCAAATGTTTTCTGTAAAAGGTTAAGTGTACTTGGTTTTCGTGGGCCATTTGGTCACTCCTTTAGACTTAGTGTGAAAACAGCTACATATAAACCATGATGAACAAACACGAATGTGCTTGTGTGAGACTTTACCAAGCCAGAAGACTCTAGTGTAATACCTGAAAGTTTATTTATGTGTTCAATTTTCCACATCACCTAAGCTTGATACTATTTCAGACAATGTGAGTTCCCAAACATCCCAAACATCTATCCTACCCAACTTCTGTAACTTCCAGTTTTCATGCCTGGGAAGCCAGGGTAACATCAGTCCTTCTATCACAGAATCCTTCAGATGACTAGACAAAATAAGCCACTAAAGCACTCAGGCGAGGGTCTGGCATGCAGTGAAGTTTGTGCTGATCGCCCTTTGTTTCAGGTCTGTGTTCTGCATGTCTCTGCTCTTGCCCCTAGTAGCTGGCCTGGACTGCAGGGCAGTAGCAAGGCAGCTGACAGTGTTTATTCCCAATCTTGTTGTCCTAGCACGGTTTTCTGCCCACAGTGACTATCGCTCACTCCAGGTCTCATAAGGGGTATATTTTGCTTATAACTCTAATATTCTCTTAGTGAGTTCTAATAATACTATTTCTTTTCTTGAACTTTTAGATGCCACTCTTACTATTCAGTGGATGCAGCTAAAGCTCTTGCTGTTCCCCAGTCCTGCTGAAATCCAGATGAAAAGATTTTTTTTATCTGTGTCTAGTCATAATTTCAGTGTCTTCATTTTAACCTCACAATGAATTCTGCTGTTATTTCATGTTAGGTACAACCAAGATCACCCAACTGTGGTGACTGCTGTCATCATTATTATAATAACCAGTGGCTTTAAAGTTCTTTACAGATCTCGGCCTCTGAACTTCAAATTCTCTATTATCCATTAATCTGTTTCTGTGTCTTTCAGTGTAAGTTCTGTCAACCAATCCTGTGATATTGGGTATTCGGTTACTTGAAATAGAAGAAAATCTTGAGTACTCAACGAATTTATTCTCTTGTTCTGGGTGTTAAACGTGTTTCAGAAATAGACAGGAAGAAGCTACACTGCTGTGCCCTTTACATAAGAATTCAGACATCATGATATGAGTCAGTGATAAAATTTACAACAGCACAAAACTCATGTGGCCCATAGAATGGTACAGCCATTCTTATGCCCTTCTCCTCAGAAGGAGTAGGCAACTACAGGCTGGCGGAAAGGCTAAGGTAACAAAGGACTATGTGGTGAAGTTTACTCAAGCTGTTTGTCCCTGACCACGTCTTTAAGGAAGTGGTCACAGGTCTGCAGCAGATCAATACTGCAAGCTTCCTGTTGAGTGCGTCCTGTTGCAGGAGCTCTGAACTAGCATGGCTCAACATGCCCAACCCTGCCACCCAAAGACAAAATTGGCCAAGTCTTGGGCCTATTAATATATGCCTTCTCTTTTAACTAGCTTCTAATATTTTCAAGTGGATCTTTCAGCACTGTACTGCTTCAATTTTTGAAAATGAATTGAAAAGAAATTGTATTTTCAACATCTATATAATAAGAAAATATGGCTAATCAGAATTAGCCATTAAACAGACCATTAAATAAATACACCTGCAAACAGCTGGTCATTATGAGAGTCATTGTTCTAATTCATTGTTTGTGTGTGTGTGTGTTTGTGTGTGTATCACAAATAATAAAAAACCCAGAGACAGATATTGGGGTTCAACCTGATCATCAGAAAAGCAAAGCAGCGAGTCACTAGAGAGGCCTTTTATCTCTATCAAATCTTCAAACTGAAAGGGGGAGATCCTGTTTCCACAAGTTCTCAGACTCTATACTCGACTGAGTTCCTGTCTCTTCCCCTTTCTATTCCTCTCTCCACCTAACCATATCACTCTGGTCTCCATCTCCCTAGTGCTGGGATTAAAGACATGTGATCCCAAGTGCTGGGATAACCTTTGTGTGAGTTCTGTTTCTCTTTTAGACAGATTCAATCTTGTGTAGCCCAGGGTGGCCTTGAACTCACAGAGATCCCTCTGCCTCTGTCTCCAGAGTCCTGGAATTAAAGGTGTGTACCAGCACTCCTGGCTTGTATGGCTAACTAGTATGGCTGCTTTGCCTTCTGCTCTTCAGGCAAGCTTTATTAAAACACAAATAATACACCACTCTATATATGGTGTGGGAAGTCCTTCTGTATATGTGCTACTTTTATTGGTTAATGAATGAAGAAGCTGCCTTGACCTGTAATAGGGCAGAGTAGAGCTAGGTGAGGGGGGAGCTAAACTGAATGCTGGGAAAAAGAAGGTGGAGTCAAGAGAAGCCATGAGGGGACAGATGTGCTGGAACCTTGCTGGTAGGCCACAGCCACGTGGTGAAATAGGTTAACTTAAGATACAAGAGTTAGCCAGAAATACTCTTAAGCTATTGGCCAAACAGTATTGCATGGAAATATTGATACAGATTTCTGTGTAATTATTTCAGGGCTGAGCAGCTGGGAACAAACTAACAGCTTTCCCTCGTGTGTGTGTGTGTGTGTGTGTGTGTGTGTGTGTGTGTGTGTGTGTATGTTCTGAGCATGCATTTATTTTGTCTGCTGTGAGCTTTTAGAAAAGGGTTCAATTTTATTCTAAGACACTCCCTACATTTTGGATATTAAAACAACATTTCTTCTATGAACTTGTAACATGAAGATTACAACTGCAAACTGAAATGATTGAACAAGAAGCACATTAGCCAAGTACTTTATCTGCCTAGAGATGCAGCAAATAAGCAAGGTGCCACCCTCATTTCTGAGAAATTAAGGCTGTAGCAAAGTTTTATGAATCTTTCTCAATACATCACAATTATTAAGTGTGAAAGTTAAGATACATATATGATTTGACTCTAGAAGCCAAGCTTTATTGTTTTCTGATGCAATTTGAAATTGTTTTCTATTAGTGTTTCTCACTGGGTAAATTTTTTTTTTTTAGAGATAATATTTGTTTTTTGTTTTTTTTTCCCATACATTGTTTTGTTTTATTTTTTCCATTCAAGAACATAATTAAAGAAATAAATTTTTTTCCTTTCTTCCCCTTCTCCCGGTCCCCTCCCACTACCCCCCACCCCTCCTCCCTCCCCCTTCTTCCTTGAAAGAGGGCATGGTGCCCTGCCCTGTTGGAAGTCCAAGGCCCACCCCCATCCCTCCTGGC